>JACXGI010004761.1:0-51117 GCA_016801175.1 Esox masquinongy | reverse complement strand
CATGTCTTGTTATTGCACACACCTGGTGTCCATTCCCTCATTAGGTTGCCTATATTAGTTCCTGTGTTTCTGGGTGTCTTTGTGTGGTATTGTTTCTTGTCTTGTGTATCTGGAGAGAAGGCACGCCTGTTTAGCGCTTGTGCGCCCGTTTTTCTTGCCTGCCTTATTTTTGTATTATTTCAAATATACTACGTTCACCACCTCCCTGCAGTTGACTCAGTTTTTACGCACTCCACTACACCATTGTTGTGACAGAAGTACGCATTCGTGCATGCTTTTTGGGTTAATATACAGTAAATCACAAACCCTTGCACAGTAAAAGAGTAGGGGTTTCCACGGTTCTCTTGTTTTTTCACTTGATGAAAAAGTCAGTTATCGTCAACTATATTTATAGTTATTGAGTCCTAACACTCAAGAAAAATGCAATAATGTACAGTGTAGCATTAATCCAAATCCAGGCGACACCATGGAATCCTGCCTAAGGACTAATATTTCATCTTGTTTGAGGCTATATATTTGTGGTTTGGGGGCCAGGACGGCGTGCCTATAGTGTTTCAATGATTATTTGGTAGTACAAATAGGTTAAATGTCAGCCCAAATATATATTCCTATATTTCTTGTAAGACGTGGAAAGAAAATGTAATTGAAAGCATAATATACAAGTTTGTGTACATTTATTTTTGAATCTCCGTGAGAGAGGAGAGCTTAAAATAAGTACAATTACAGAAACGGTAGAAATGGAAGCAAATATGATGGTCAGTATTTGGGTTAATGTTATTGACAAACAGTATGGCAATTTAATGTGTAAGAACTGAGATTTATGGAACTGATAAAGCCAATTCCTCCTTTAACCACAGACAAGGGTGTCACACACAAACAATGAGTGGCGAATTGACTCTGCTCTCAGTTCCCACCTCAAGCACTAGCACCGTGTCGTAAAATAACCGTTGCATCTTGGCTGCTGACAGTTTGAGAGGGCTGGATCTGCTTTCCACACTCTCTCTTTGTTCCACACCACATTCGTGTCAGTTGATGGAACAGGGCTGACGGTATGACCTGAGGGGCACATAGGATATTTTTTTTAGAAACAGCCATGGTATATAATTCACATGAAAGTGAATGTACTGTCTGCCCAGAACAACTTCTCCATTGCAGTGTTTCATAATTGTTCACTCACTTTCTCGAACGTCTGTCTTCATTGTGCATCTCCCATTATGTAGGACAGGTAGCAGACTAGGTAGTAACATGTTGTATCTCTCTTCAGTCCCCTCTTGAGTTGACTGGTGTCTGCTGGGTTAGGGGTGGCGCTGGAAAGACAAGGCCTTAAGGTAACCTGAGAAAACTATTGTTTTTAGCGGTAGTAGACTAGGTGTTCTGTAAGTCTCTGGTGAAATGGAGCATGTCCCTGTATCAGGTTATAGTTACCAGGACACAGACTACACATCTAAAACACTCATGGAACGCAGCCTATTCTGAAAGATGACACTCCTACTTAATTTAAATTTTCCAACAAGATTACTTTGGCAGTGATTAAGGAAATGTCTGTGATGGGAAAACAAAACAGTAGCACCCTCTGAAATGACTGATGCAAAATCTACAATCATACTTATCTTAATACAGACAAGCTTTTCCCTAAAGTAATTCCCTGGGTTTTAAAATGATATTTTGAGGTTGCATTTTCTCAAAAAGAGACCCTGTGGTATCTACGGGAAGGAGCCAACTAAAAGACCCACAGGAGATGTGCTGGAGACACAGGGATGGATTTATCCGTCTCTGTTTTTGCTGGCCCTTCTCTTCCTTTCTAGTGTAGACTCCCACACGCACTCATTGACCCTGCTTATTTGTCACTCAGATATTTTAATCAGTGAGTGAAAACCACATAAAGGGGTACCCATCCATTCACATGCAGTCTCTGGATTTTTATTCTCTTACCTCCCTCATAATGTTATTCCCTCCCTTCCTTCTAACACCTAAGACAACATCTGTACTTTTACCTTGTTTTCTTCCCAATTCTATGATATCCAATTTGGGATTAATGACCTGATTCATTGCTGCGTCTCTCAGCAGACTCAGGACAGTCGATGGTATGTGTTGAAGTATGTGTTGTCCAAAACACATCCGATGCCGTTCTGTTTTGTTTTAATCACAGTGCTTGCTCAAGCAGAAAGACTGAACCAGAATCTATGTAAGCCGAAAAGAAAGCACTCTCTGGGCTTCACCTCAACTGAGCTCACAGGCGGCCAAGCCTAGACAGTGTTGGCCGGTAGCCCAGGGCCCCGGGTCTAATCCGCAAGCAGGATTCAAACCCTGGTCTCACAATGACGCAGCAAACCTCATCTATTCTATTCTAATCATTATAGCAGAAGAATAAAAAAAATGTCATCCTTGTTGCAACTAGGCCCTGTCGAAAGGCTTTTTAAACAGAGTACAAATGTAATCATATTAACACATATTATAACCTATATGGTTTTAAGACCAAGGTGCCCCTTTCACTCCAGCTTGTTGTATGCGTTTTTGTCATTTGATCAACATATCCTGAGAAACATCAGAGCCCTTTGGACAGTTCCAAGAAAGGAAGAGTATCTATTCCAGTGCACAGGGTCAACAATAGATATGAGAATCTAAACCCTATTATGCTCCCTTCAACAGCAGGGAAGGTCTGGTGCTTAGAAGACACTATTGTTCCCGAAGGACACGCTGGCCTTATATCACTGTAAAGTGTAATTAAACATGGTGATTTATTGTTAAAATGGACAGAGAGGAATGGCGGACATAGAAAAGCAATGCTCAACAGAAAAATGTTTTAACCTCAAATGTGATGACATTTTCATTAATTTGAGCATTTTGTTTACAAAATGAGAAAAGTAAACGAAAATTGGAAATATATGAACGGGGTTGGTGCTGTGTTACACTGAACCAATGATACTGTATGCTGAGACGCATGCACAATATCTAGTCTGCTGTCCTTAATCGGCTCATGGACATCTCTGGTTGAATTGCTATGTGTTTAAAATGCATTATATTTTACACCCCCACAAAAAAAAAATACATATGGTAATACGTGTGAGTGTATGCATGTGTTACTGGCGCATTATATGCTAATCTAGATTCATGGCTGCTTGTGCCATTTCAGAATGATACAATTATTTAGCGATGTTCAGAATGGGAGCCAGTATACTTCGGTATTTTCTAAGCACTAGCAGTCCTGGTTGATGTGAATAGATAATAAAAGACAAAGCTATTAAAACAACCCATATAGGGACTTTAATTAGACAACCCAGTGTTAATGTACATCTTAGGACCTGTGTCCAGACAATAACCACCCCCAACCCCCTCCACCCCCCAGCCACTCCAAGGGTAATTGCATGTGACGTTCCTTTAACTGCCTCCTAGGCAATCCTTCTCCTCTTCATGGCTTTTGAGCATTTTTATTGGTGATGAATGGAGAGGGGTCACCGTGGTAACCACATGCTCCACTGGAGGACCTCATCTGGCCAAATAGACGTCTGGGACGTGCCTGCAAGCAAATGCCCCAGATCTCAACTGACATTTGGCAGTCTGTAGTGTCTGGGAGTGTGTGTGTTTGTATACATGTGTTTGTTTTATGTGCTCGTGTGTGTGGAGGAGGGGTTTGTATGTCAAAGGATATATGTTAGTATTCATGTGGGCCATTTAGTGATGATGTTTGTCTGACCTTTTTGTTTTGTTTTCCTGGTAAAGAGACGTAATAGAGCTGAACTAATGAATGTAGAGCAGTGATGGTGGCTCATGGCTCATCTATGTTTATTTCCTCCTGTTACCTTATGATAGACATTCTTTATGTTCCTCTTTTCCTCACAATGTACCTTCTCACTTGAATTTAATAAATAACGGCTGTCAAGTGTTTCATTTCGACATATAAACTGTTTCTATTTTGGTGGAGATCGAACGGACAACAATATACATGTATACAAATGGTAGATACAGAGAGAGAGAGGGAGAGAGAGAGAGGGAGAGAGAGACACAGAGAGAGTACTAATAAGGAACTAAACAGCAGCCATGTGACAGAAAGTGTAGCTTTCCCCATCAGTGTTCTGCAGGTCAGTGTGTCATTTAAACTTAAACCAATCCCTGATCCATACCTCTCAGCATGCACAAGACTTTGCTCACATCAGGCGTGAGATTTGGAAATGAGATCTACCCTCTGTACACAACATGCATTGTAAGGTGCTCTCCCACCTCAAATGGATAACAGTCTACATATTTCAGGTAGTACATCCAAATCACATGCAGATAAAAGGGATTTTGGAGGCTGTGGTTCCAGATTGTTCCGGATTGTTCCTCTGACTCCACCCGCTCCTGATTCACATCCAGACAAAACAAAGCCTTGGATCTACTGCAAGCATTATTACCCAATCTCTGTTCCTGCCTTGTTTGGTTCTTATTTTCTTTCAGTCTACCAGCCTTCATCATCTCTGTTATCTTCCCTTCCCCCGATTTCTCTTTTCCTCTCTGTGACTGATTGGGCACATCGCGGATACTATTTTTTTTTCCTGACCTATTTCAAGAACAGGAACTACATCCGTTTGATCTAACTTCATTAATTACATAATTGCTCCTCTTCAGGCACCTTTTCCTTCCCATTTCTGACTCTGCAAACAATTCCCTCAGTTTCAAGATCTTCTTTGCCCTTTAGTTCTCAGAAACTACTTTCCTCTTTCTCCAAGACAGACATGACTTTTAATCCCTTTTCTCTTCATCTTCCTAATATTCTTCCTTTCTTTAATTTTTTCTTTCCCTTCATATCTCTTTCTCTTTTTCCTCTCATCCTGTGCTACTCCAAATTTGTCTCTTGTCTCCTCTGGTGGGGTTTCCTCCTGGCTCTTATTGCCCTACCTTCTCTCTGTTATCAAACAGGAAGTGGCCTTCTGTTTCTCATGTAAGGGGCATGATAATACCCCCCCACCCCAAAAAGGGGAGACAAATATTCATGAAATATTCAGAGGACACAGCCAAGAGCTCACTCTGACACAGCTTCAATATTTAATTGTGGGCTTTAACAGAGTCATGGATTACTATAGTGTGTAGTAATGCACATCACAGAAGTATATTGTCTCTTTATGCAACTCTCTTTTGGCTGACCCAGATAGATGGCCTACAAGTCTGAATGTTCTAGAGAAGTTTCCTGTCATGTTCATTCATCCACTCTATTCTGACAGGTAACTAAAAACAAACAAGTAAATGTTCAAAATGTATGTAATATAATATGTAAGTTTCTTTGAATAAGAGCATCAGGAAAATGACTAAAATGTGAATTTAAAAGTTGTCAAATGCCATAGTAGCACTTTCAACAAAGAAAATATTTGGCTCGTTAGCGAACTGTTCTCTTTGCTGCCTGAGTATTCAACAGCAGGTCATTATTTTGCCCATTATCAACTTTATCTCTGCTCCCATAAACAGATATCTGTCAAAGTCTGGAACCACACAGGCTTGCCCAGTGAGGTGGCCCACGCACAGCAGCTGCAAACTTATTAAAGCCCATTCAACAGACCGTAGCAACAGAAACATGCCAAAATGTATGCATATTTTTTAAGCTTTTTGAAATGCATGTCATACATTTCTAAATGTATTTGGAATACATACATTAGTCAGAAAATAAATAATCACAAATCATTGGCCATGTTTTAACATTTGGTAATGTGTTTCATGAGCTGTAATTAAAGATCCCAGAGATTTTCCATAAGCTCTAAAAGCTGATTCTCTCATGTTTACATTGCTGTTAGTGAGCATTTCTCCTTTGCCAAGATAATCCATTCACCTGACAGATTAAGCATATCAAAAAGCATATCAAAACAGCATGATCATTACACAGGTTCACTTTGTGCTGTTAAAGAACACTGTAAATTGTACACAGTAAAAGGGCACACTAAATTGTGCAGTTTTGTCACACAACACAACACCACAGATGTCTTCAGTTTTAAGGGAGCGTGCAGTTGGCATGCTGACTACTGGAATGTCCACCAGGGCAGATGCCAGAGAATTTAATGGTAATTTCTCTGCCATAAGCCTACCATAAGCTGCTTCCAGCATTGTTTTAGAGAATTTGGCAGGATCTCCACATGTGACAAATGGTCACATTTGATAGCCACTGGCACGCTGAAGAAAGTCTACTCTTCACAGATGAATCCCAATTTCAAATGTACCAGGCAGTAGCTTTGAAATTGTTGCATGTTGTGTTTCTACTTTTGTTCTGTATATTTTAAAAGCTTTACATGTATTTTAAATAATTCCCATATCACATGGAGGTAGTGGTCCATTGCTCATTCGACATGCATGGTATTTTCTGATGGTTACACCAGCATTACATGTTCAACGTGCAGAAAGTAAAAAGGGTGGTGTGGCCTCTATCTTGAGGTGGAGATTGGTGGCATGTGGGGGCAGGAGACAGAGGGATGGTTAGGCTAAGGAATGAACAAGACAAAGACAGCTCACACATTCTGATCTACGTCAGAGTGACGCCCGGCCAACAGGTGAGTCAGGTGACCAACGTCAGTCCTAGTATGGGGATCAGAGGAAGTGTGGGATGGTTGGGGGGGGGTGAATGAACAGGATGTTGATCAAATCTAGGGCTGAGTAGTTATGGCTGTGGCGAAATACGTTCGAAGCAGAACCAAAAGGCCACAGTGTTAAATGGGCGATATTATTATGTTACTCCTCCTCCACCTGGGGACATGAAGAAGAGTAATACAAGCCTTTCTTTCTCTCTCTCTCTCTCTCTAAGTCACACATGCCCACAAACCCTAGCCAGTGAAATTCCACACCTTACATTTGTTTCTGCCTCAGGTTACGTTGCAGCTTATGAATGGAATCTCTAGTAGAAGCCGTCTGACAAAAACAAATGAACAATGTGCGCATTACAGTTTTTGCACACTGAAAGTGAATGCTTAGAAAAAATCATTAAAACCTTAACTTCTGTAACCATGCCTTAAACAAAGCCACCAAAAACACAAACGCATTTTCTGCTTGGCACTACACACTGTTTCTTACATTAGACACTTTGGGAATGAAATCTCTTGCAATCAATGGGAAAACACTTCTGCAAAATGCAAAACATACCTGAAATTGGCAAAACCCACACACACACGAAAACACTTAAACACTATTTGAACACCAACTAGCCTAAGCTCTACAAATAGACCTACAAATAAGCTCCCCTCTTTTGTGAGAACTTTGCAAACATGAAGGCAGCGAGAGGAAGAGGAAGAGAGAGAGGGAGAGAAAGGAGGAGTAGGAGGAGGACGGGGACAAGAACAAAGGGAACCAGGCAATAGACAGAAACATATTTCTGATGACATTAGGGCCACTTTGGTGAACCATGTCATAAATCATGGCCTGACTATGAGGGAGGCAGAGAGTCCAGCCCAACCTGAGTTGCTACACGGTAGCATCCATAATACGGACATTTAGACTGGAGAACAGGTACGTCTTCATCTTTATACACTAGACTGTCCCTATGTAGTTGGTGCACATCATTCTGTATCACAGTACAATACAATGTAGTCCAACAGTATCAGGTGTATTCGTAGTGAAGAACAAAAATAGGTATGCTGTTAAGAACATGTAATACAGTGTTGATGTCACTGTGTACAGAATGACAGCACAGTATAAAAACGAACCTAACCAAGAAAATCATATTCTGACATTTTCTACAAAACTGCCAGATGACCTCCTGTGGGTGGAAGGCAACGTCTGCTCACCCATGAACAGGAACTGTCCATTGTCCACGGTTCACCAACCACAATAACTTCAGTTGTGTACTTGACCTCTGACTCCCCATTTCTCAGTTCAATCGAGGAATACTTTTGGGCTTGGTGTTGGAAAGTGTCTGACCACCGACCACATGTCCTCCTGGCTCTTCTGCAAGCAATGGAAGAGGCATGCGGAGACACTGAGGTGGGGTCACTCCAGGGGTGGATAGGGAACGCAAGGCAATGTTTTCCCCACTGCCTAGCCAGGGATGACATTGCCTGTGATGTGGATGAGGTGATGTGGCCAAACCCTAACAGAAGGCGGGATCCATGAATCCTCCTCCCCATCCCTTACAATAATATTTTTTTGTTTACCATTGTAATTCTACTTTTTCTTTGTCTGTTTTTGTTGTTGTAAAAACCTGCAATGACAAAAAAATATATTTTTTGAAGCTTTTCTAATTTTGTGTTCATTGAAATGTGAGTAGATGTACTGTACTAGAACAATCTTTCACAGAAACCTGTATGAGAAAATTAAGGTAAAAAAGGTATACAAATTACTAAAGACAACAGTGTTTTGTATGAAGCACATCAGTGTGTTGTTGCTGCTTTGAAAGAGCAATTCAAATGGTGCGTGTGTGTTTCATTCTTTTGTAAAAATGCCATTTTGAAAAAGGATTGTTAGGTTTTGATTGCAGAGTTTCATTTTGACATAAAAGCGAAATGTTTATCTCCAAGTGTTGTGTCTTATTGTGGTGTGTGTAGAGTTTTGACACAATGAGCCAAATTCTGCAACATGTGTCTAAGCAATCACAAAAAAGTAACTTGCCATTACTTACCCCATATATGTTAGAGTATATTTTATAATTTCTCTTTACAGACAAACAGGTAAGTCAGATTTTTCTACAAAATGTATTCCACAAAAAGGAAACAATGATTGAGCACTGCGGCCGTATTTTCTTTCCTATTTCTGTGTCTACTCAGCATGGTCCTCAAAGCGGTCCTCAACACGGTCTGTGTTGTTGTGACCGGAAGGGAGGGGTTTTTGGGGCTGCCCCAGCAGCAGCCTCACATGGCTGGTATAATCAGGCTATTATTTCAGCCACTTCCTGTCTATCTGTCAACACATGACCCCTGACCCTGGAGCTAGCAAAGATGTGCAGATCAGTCTGTACAGGTCAGCATGTGGCTGACCTGTACAGACCAACAGCACATGATTGACCTGTACAGACCGACAGCATGTGACTGACCTGTACAGACTGACAGCACGTGACTGACCTGTACAGACCGACAGCACGTGACTGACCTGTACAGACCGACACACGTGACAGACCTGTACAGACCGACAGCACGTGACTGACCTGTACAGACCGACAGCACGTGACTGACCTGTACAGAGCGACAGCACATGACTGACTTGTACAGAGCGACAGCACGTGACTGACCTGTACAGACCGACAGCACGTGACTGACCTGTACAGAGCGACAGCACGTGACTGACCTGTACAGACCGACAGCACGTGACTGACCTGTACAGACCGACAGCACGTGACTGACCTGTAAGACCGACAACACGTGACCTACCTGTACAGATTGACAGCACGTGACCGACCTGTACAGACTGACAGCACGTGACCGACCTGTACAGACCAACAGCACGTGACTGACCTGTACAGACTGAATAACATTTTTTGGAACAATGGGTCACCATGTTGGGAGGGTTCAGCCATGACCTTCCTCCGTGCTTCCTTTCCCTGGAGTCATGTAGGACCTCCGTTGAGGTCAGGGGGCAGCCGGCGACCCTTTCCGCGGACTGTAGAACGCTTAGCATTTAACCTCTGCAGCGGGCAGACGCAGACCCAAACCTGATGCTGATGGAGGAGGCCAGGATGGAGGAGGCCAGGATGGAGTCTGTGAATGTTATACAAAGCTGGATCAAGATTGACTGGGAGATTGTTTGTTTTATTTCAGCTGCCACAAGTGGAACATCTGCTAGGTGTTGTACCCCCCCCATCTCCCACCATCGCGTGGAATTTTAATATTTCAGCTGAACTCACAGCTGGAGCTCAATCTCAAGGGGAGAGGTGGTGGTGGGGTTCTGAAGTCAACCATTACTTGCATGTTTTTTTCTGTTCAGTTATTTTGACTGCACCAGGACACTTGCCGGTCAACCTCTCAACAGTTAATGGACTCATCGCTGTCAGTGATGAGATGGACCAGGTGTTATTGTGCAAATTTGAGTTGCTTGTCAGATGCATTTTTTTTTGTTGATGTAAAGTGAGTAGGGAAGGGATGAGAACACACATCCTTGCGGTGCCCCAGTGCTGTGCTGATGGACAAAGTGGCTAAAATGTGTTTTCCCATCTTTACGTGTTGCATTCTGTTGATCTGTTAGTGATCCTTTGACAGATGGAACTGGACACATTAAACTGGATAAATTCGCCAAGCAGTAGTTCTGGGGTGAAGATGTTGAATGCAGTTCAACATCTGAAGTTCTAAAAGAGTACCGTTGAAAGATTTTGTGTTATATTGTATTGATATATTATTATATTGGAAGATGTCCTGAGGCACATGTTGATAATGTCAGTCACAGACATGTTGGATCTGTAGGCAAAATGCAGTGGCTTGAGGGAGGTGTTCCTGCAACATGGTCTCAGGGGAATACGAAACATACGTAAATCTGTGACACCCCATTTCTTATGATATGTCACGTTACATTAGCTTACATTACAATATGACACCCCATTTCGTATGATATGTCATGTTACATTAGCTTACATTATAATATGACACCCCATTTCGTATGATATGTCATGTTACATTAGCTCACATTACAATATGACACCCCATTTCGTATGATATGTCATGTTACATTAGCTTACATTACAATATGACACCCGATTTCGTATATGTCACGTTACATTAGCTTAAATTACAATATGACACCCGATTTCATATGGTATGTTAAGTTACATTAGCTTACATTACAATATGACACCCGATTTCATATGAAATGTTATGTTACATTAGCTTGCATTACAATATGACACCAGAACGTACTATACATTATGAATTACCTAAAATGTATTATATGTTCCGAATGCTACAAAAACTTACGATATGTTACGAACGCTACTAAGGTTTGAATCCTAACAGTATATTCTGTCATATCAAGAAGCACCAAATAAGAAATTGCTACAGAGAATGATATTGCACATTTTTCTTGTGCCATCCCAGAAGTAATAATGAGATAATATTGTGCCCCTGCTAATTCAAACTACACTAGAGGCTAAATTGATAATGGAAACAGTTACATGAATTGATTCATAGATCACAAGCAATTAGAGAGCATTGGGGAGAATCAAATAATTTCTAATCAGGATCAAAAAGGGAAAAGAAAAAAGACTCAGTTATCAATAATTAGGCCTTTGTGAAAATCTCTATTTGTAAATTGCAGGAGTGTTGTAGATGCTGTACAACCCAATCAGGAAATTGAGCAAAAGTGAATGCAAACAATAAACAACATAGACAATGAGTCATAATTTAAGCTCAGACATAATGGGGAGCCGTATAAGTATAATCATTTTTCAACACAATAATTTTTCAAACACAAAGCATTTCAATGAGTAATATATTTTTCTGAAAAACAAAGGTTTCAAAATAATTGGTAGGCCTACAGTCAATATTTCATGATGCATCATCTCGAGTAGATAACAGCACTGAGCCTCTTCCTGTAAAGTCTGACAAGATTGGCACAAATCTTGTCAGACTCAGTCTCCTCAGTCTCCTGGCAGTGGCAACCATGCTAAAATGTCCTGGTACTTAGTGGAATTCATTATGCCGTTGTTCTTAACAACAACCCCTGGACCACAAGTAGAAAAAAAGACCCAGAGCATCAATGATCCACCACCATATTAACTTTGGGAATCAGGTGCTTTTCCTTGTATGCCTTCCCTTTTTGTCACCAAACAGAAAAACGTTCAATTAACGTCTCATCTGACCACGAAACATGATTCCACTTTTAGTTCCAATGACACAGAAAAGTTTGGCTGCTGCAATTTGTGGGTTGGGCTCAGTAAGGGCTTATTCCGTGTAGCCCTTCCAAAGACCTTGTTGACACGGAGGTGGTGTCTAACAATTTATTTTGAGACTTGATAACCACAAGATTCCACTAGACCACACAGTTTTGAAACTGTGATCATTGTATACTCCTTTGCCTCCCTCACCATCTAATGCTCAAAATGCACTTGCATTCTCTTGGCAAATTTGCAACAGTTATAGACTTCTGAACCATTTTGATTATTGCCCTGAATATGCTTCGTGGTATTTTCAACTGTTAATGTATTTTTTATTTCCTTTACCTGATCTGTGTTTGTCAACAACCTCTTTTCTCAGCTGAAAGCTCTTTGGTTTAACCCATGGTGATGGATGACAAAGGGATTTTACATAAGTGCAACCTCATATTTACACCCAGGGAAACAGGAACAGGTGAAAGGTATCAATATAATTCCAGGAGAGTAGGACCAACTAAAAAACAGAATTTACTAACAGACAGCACTTTGTTTGGCTTTATTTTAAATATTCTTTAAAAGTGCTAATACTTTTGAAATCTGTTTTGTTCGTAACACTCAAAAAAATGTTTTGTTTTTGATAAACTCATGTGTTATAAAAGTATACAGCCCCCCCTCAAATTTGAGCCCAAAATATGACCTTTCCAATTAGGCTGTCTAAGTGCTATGACGTAGTATGGTTTATTCTCCAGTCCTGGTTGCTGTCTTTGTTGTGGGCTATATTGGGTGGTGTGGATTAAATAGGGTTTCTTGTAAGGGGACTGGTAATGCAGGGTGAGCACCCCTCAAAAGCCAGCAGGAGAAACGGTATCTCCGGTTAACCAGTACCATGATCTTGTCATCTCTGCTAGATCCACTGGTAATCTCCGTCGTTCTCCTACGTGAGAACTCCCACTAAGAAAAAGCACCAAAGGATCACAGTTCACCTGACCTAGTTCCATCACATTAGCCATATGCATGCAAAGGCAATGAATTTTCAGACACATCTAGCTCGACACACAGTGCATTACCCACTACACCACACACACAAACACACACAACCACACACGCGTACGTGCACAACAAAACATGCATGCCCTCAGCCCATTTAATGAACCCCGTTACACACACAGCCTCCACCATGTCTAAATGAACCCTAGACTATCCCCCCCCCCCCGCACCACTGGTTGGGCCTCAACCCAATGACCATGGATCATGAGTAAACACTTTTGTGTGTGTCATTCTTTAGCAGTGTTTTTTTTCCCCTCAGCTCATGCCGCTGGCCATTGGCCAGCCTTCGAAAAGCCTGTTCCTCTCCATAATTCATCTGGCTGCTGAAACACATGGAACAGGGTTAGTGACAAAACTGCTTATGGAATTGCACCTTGCATATTTCATAACTCATATACGCAGCCAAAGTCTGGGTGAAAAATGATAGGCTCCGGGGTCCAATGTCTTACACTGGTTGACTCAAATGCCTGAGCGCTGGTCAATACAGTCACATACAGACACACAGTATATGATGAAGGTACAGAAACAAGGCCAGTGAGAATTTATAGAATAGCTAAAAAATGCAGACCATACCATAATTATCAGGCTGTGTCACGGCTTTTATGTCCCCACGGACCAAATGATACAATTATCCACCCATGCAAGCCATTATAATTTAATGTCCTCCAGTTCTACTCCCAAACTTTTCTCTCTTGTAAAATACTTTGCTTACGGCGACCCAGTTTAGCGACTTAGCCTCAGAGACATTAACGTTTCCGTTTGAAGATGCATGACATCCACATCATAGAGCAGGGAGAAAAATCACTACTGATTCCAGAGGAGTGAAGATGCAATATGCAATATTCATTTGACAAAATCAGACTCTTTAATTCAAAATGTTTGAATAATGTAGATTACAAGTCTATTATGTTCTATTCCATATCATGTTTTGTTTGCTAGTGTGTACTGGTTGGATTATATTAGGCTATTTATCAAGTTTAAAAAAATATGATGAATGAATGCTGCTGCATTTCTTGCATAGGTGAACATGTTATGTTAGTTCCCATTGACTTATGATTGTTGAGAATGATGCATATTTCTTCTCGATACAGATCTTGACAGATCACTGACTTTCCACTGGCACCCAGAGAAGGATGCTCACATCCCATGGTATGGATTGGAGCTGGGGACAGAGACAGTGAACCAATGGCCAAAACTGGCATCTAAAAAGTGGGAAGAAATTGGCATAAAATCTGAAATGGAATAACTTAATGTCGCTAGCTTGAACATTATAATGACACACTAAGGATGTGTAACCACAGCCAAGAGTAGAAGTGGTTCCCAGCTGCCAGCAGCATAGGAAACGGCATCCCACTGTTAGCTTGCGTGTGATGCCAAGCAGAGTTCCTGGTTGGTTGAATGTGAGAGTTCCTGGTTGCTGAATGTGAAACCAGATGCTGACAGAAGTGTTGTTGGAGGGACAGTGTAAAGGAGGCACTTTACCTAGTAGTCTAAAGATCAAATTTCTACGCAACAGATCCTTTCAAGGGGACATTGCCTGGACTCTAGATAAAAACAAGATAAATTACTAAAATGTATGTCACCACAGCCCATTGAAGATGGGAAGACTAGAGTTTGAGAGGTTCTCAGAATCCTCAAAGACACACACCACTGAGGGAAATAGCTGTATCAAATTGATGTTCACCCATCATTGTCCTGAATAGCTCAGTTGGTAGGGCATGGTGCTTGCACCGCCAAGTTCTTGATTCCCACGGGGGGCCGGGACACACAGGTATACACTCTAGAGAAGAGTGTGTGCTAAATTACTCAAAATGTAAAACCCATATTCAAGGGCCCTTGAAAAATATATTGTTTTCCCCCTGACAGTGGTCTGCAATATACGTCTGTGTGTGTTTATGTGAAAGACAAAAAGAGACTTACAAACAGACAAGCCTTCTATAGAAAAACCAAGGACAACCAGCTTTACAAGCAGTTTTACGGACATTAGCTGGAGCTGAATGCGGGGTAGATTTTGCATGTTTAATCAGAGGAGGGATTTGCCCCTAAAAGACTCCTCCATAGAGTGGATAGAAAAGGAGAGAAAGGATGGAAGAAATATGGAGAGAAAGGATGACAGAAAGAAAGATGGACATGAAGACAGACTGTTGTTGCTGTATCACTAGTGCTTCCCGACACTGAACACACCGGATAACTTCCTGCATGTCTGTCTGTCTCCTTGTTTTCAGATCTCTCTGTTCATCTGTTTGTGTTTCTACCAGTGTTTCAGTGTCTATCAGACTCAGTCATGATCTTCTCTTGCAGTTTAGACCCAGTGGGCAGCAGGCCTGACCCAGTCCAGGTTCCCCAGCGGACCACTAGCCTGCTGTGACAACTGGCACCAGCAAATCAGTGGTGCTAACAGGCTGTGACTGTCTTATCCAACCCCATCTCTGCACAACAGCTGTCCTCTCCAAAGACATGAGATCGTTATGCACCATCTTGATAGTAACAGGGAAAGCGCATGTGGTGTGGTGGCACATGACAAAAAAACATGCAGAAACAGTTTCTTCTCATACTTCATTTACAGTGCAATAATTGGCATCACGAATAAAGAAAGAGACCAAATTAATTATGGATTATTTGAACAGAAATGCTAGAACAGAGAAATCAAACAATATTTCAATCCCCTCCGGTAAATGTAATAAAGCTTTATTTAAATTAATCCAGTATTCACTGTTCATGAAACTACACTTTAATCCTCTGACCTCTGGAGCCTTTTGTTTATCCGTGGACACTAATAACATGTTGTAGGTTCCATCAGGTCATGACACTGCATACTTCTGTCAGCCATCAATCAACTTAATCACAAATTCATGTTAACTCTGCTTTGTAGGGAAACACAATGACCATGCAGCACTGTGGTAGCTAATGTTAACTGGTTACTCGGATAGATATAAAGAAATTATTTATCCAAAACGTTGTTTTGTTTGTATTCACTGGCTAGTTTTTAAAGCTTTACTCAACTTTAGTAAGGGTGCTCTGAATAAGTTTGTCGGCAGATTTTTTATTGATAGAACAACTATTGTCTGTCTTGAAACAGTGAGGAAGTCATTCTAGATAGATAATGATAGGAATTGCAGGACTGTTGCAGTATTCATTCTGAAAAATATTTGCTAATGTTTGTGGTCACCTTTTATACATACAATATATACACATTTACTCCAATTTTGCATTGTACATTGTAGTAGATGGGAATTCTGAGAATTGTGTTTACCAAGTTGTATTTAGTGATATCACCCAGCAGTCAGTGCTCTTAGTCTTGGTTAATATTCACTGGCTTGTTAATGTCATGTATTATTATCCTGTTTGGTATTACTATCAACTAGCTAGCCAGCTATGCAAGCATAAGAAACATTCTTCTGTTTTTGACGGTGTATAAACTTTTAGCGTTACGTTGAGAGCCTTGTCGGATTATGTCTCCAAAGGCATTGACTTCATAACTATATAGTACTGCTGGGCTAAATGGATGTATTATTTCACAGATTTATCTATGCTTTTTGGACCGAACAGCTATCAACTTTATAGTTGTATTTTCAAGTTTCCCTGTCCAGGAAGGTCATCAATATACACAAACATTTATCATCTTTGTGAATCTTTGGGTGACCGCAGTGAGCGTCCTACACCAGGACCTCAAACCGCTGCGTATTAGGGTGTTTGTAAAAAAAAATCCTGCTGCTGGATTATTGCTCCATTCGTAAGCCAGGGCCACAACTTTACTGTAATCTTCACTAGGTCTGTTGATGAAAGCAATGCTAGCTTGGTTGCCCCCTTCCCTTTGGGTATCATTTATAGAAAAAAAAGGTAAAATATTCATATATTGTATGAATGGGATTTAAAGCTTTAAACGCCGTTCCGTTATTGTCAACATCAACCCCATGTAGACAATTAAAGAAAAACTGATCGGGTGGCCTTTCCCAGCCAGTGTGTAATAGAAAAGCTAGGCCAATCTTCGGCTAGGAAGGACATAAAAGGTCAGTTTACAGTAACAACAGGGTGGGAGATTTCCTATTAAAAGTGTGAGGTCATTAAATGGACTTTTCCATGTTAGACCTTAGGTAAACACAAGCAGCCCAACTCTTGCCCGGAGTTACTCCCAATTTCTGGCTTTTGGCGTGAGACGGTTAATCTGTTGATTATGGCTCCTGGCCTGACATTGTGTCAGAGTGAGGATGTAAAGGCAAGCAGCCAGGTGTGGTTGTGTTTGGTGGTGTTATAGAAAGGTCAAAGTACAGAGGAAGACTTGTTTGGGGCTGATTGTCTGGTTCTTTCTGCTCTGAGATTTAAAATGTTTTATACTTTGACCATACTTCCAGTGGAAAAGTCTGAAAATGTTCCAGAAAACAGGACAGAAAGACAAACACTCACAGAGACTGACACATACGTTCACATACACGTAACCTCCCTCTGAAATAATCAATACCTACAAGGAAGTAATAAACAGAATTAAATTCATACAGCACACACAATTCAAATGCTAATTTTAAAGTGATTTTTGCCTGAAATAACACAAGCCAAACACCCCTTCCCCACTCTTTTACAAGCTTGAATAATTAAAGTAAAAAATAAATTAAAGTAAATTTTCACACCTCCCGTAGGTGTCTCTGAACAGCCTGGTGAAGGGTTGAGACAGGGATCTGTACTACTGACTGCCTACGCCACGATCAGAAGTCTGTACTACTGACTGCCTACGCCACGATCAGAAGTCTGTACTACTGACTGCCTCCGCCACGATCAGAAGTCTGTACTACTGACTGCTACAGAACAGCAGAAAACACTGGAACCTCACTCAGTTCAGCCCTGCCAGTTTCAGGGTTTCGTTTTTAAAGGTCATCGTAAGGAAACGCTGATCCCAACGACAGCCATGGGGGCCAATGGAAAGTAATGGACAGAACAGTACCATAGAAGCAGTCTCTGTACTTAGAGAAAAAGATGCCTCCGCATCAGTGAAGCGGATAAGTTGTAGATAGAGTGATGTGGTCCATGTAGATCCCTGGAACGACGTGGTAAGCTAAAAACACACAATCTAGTTTTCCCACAAGATACAACCACAGAGTATGTGTACACACACACACACACACACACACACACACACACACACACACACACACACACACACACACACACACACACACACACCATCTGCCCCTTGTCCCTAATCAGCTTATCACTGCCTATCTGTCTCCCTCCCTCCCACTGGTGGGTGTGTGTCAGGGCTTGACATACATTAGCAGCAGCCTTCTCATAGGAACTAGGATCAGCAAGCCGTTCATTTACAATCACACTCCCCAGCCCGCAGAAATGAACACAAACACAGACAGCAAAGGGTTCTTTGGCTGACCTACTGGAGAATAAACATGTTTACTCAACAGGGGTTCTTCAACATAGACCGCAAAAAAAGCACTGTTTTATGTAGACACACAACTGCAACATGCTAACAGGACATTTTTCCTCTTCCTGTTTTGGAAACAGCAAATATTAATGTTATGTGGTTCCGGTAATGTTAGAATTAGGATTAGATTCAGGGTTTGAAGTTAGAGAGGGCTTAAGGTTAGGGCTGGTGTTGGGAAAAACTTTTATGTCTATATTTATATAGCTAAATTAAAGGTGTTTGTAGTGAAATGCAGATGTGTGCATGCCTGTGTACTCATCACCATGCAGAGCACTAGAGCCCAGCTGATCTCAGTTAATATGAACATATGGTACCTCTGTGCATCCCTCCCTCACTGCCTGGGAGCAAGCTGATGCTCTGCTTGTTTTTGTGTCAGCCTAATGGGAAAAGACAGAGCACAGGACAACAAAAGACGTGCATAGGTTTAATACCTGTCCTGTGCTCCATCAACATACATCTTGAAATAGCTCTATAGTGAAAACAGAACTCCGCCCAACTACTAGCAAGCTGTTGAAAAAATCATGATTCATACATTTTTTTAATACACTTTAAAAAAACTATGCCCAAGAAATCAGGAAATTCCTTCAATACAGAGAACTAGGGGAAATGCTGACCCCTATTAACATCACATAGGCTCATGACTGTCTAGTGTGCCGTAGACAGGGGTGGAGGGGGGGGGGGCACAGTGTAATCTCTGACTCAAGAATCACAAACCGCAATACAGCTCTGAGCACCACAGGTTTAATCAGTGCCGGGCAGTTGTCTTTTGTTTAACATTAGTGAATTTGTCTGTTTTAACCCTATCCCAACTCTTAACCAGTCAGAATGAATGCCTGAATTAAAAAAAAACTCTGGTTATGGATGAACTTCTAATACAGGAGAGGGAATGTGAGTTTGTTGAATCCTTAAAACTCCAATTAATAACCCCAAGGGCAAGTCAGCTTCTTCAGTAAAATCCTCAAATAAGAGCCAGCATATTGGCATTCAGAAGATGCCCTCACGCCCATACTTCCCTCCCTCACTCATCATCCTGGTGTCATCATCTCTCCCTCTACTGAGAGCATGGATCACTGCTGACCAGAGTGACAGGGAGTGAATGCCACTGGGTCTGACCCCAGCCTCGCCAAGACAATATTTATCGCTGTGTGGATCCGTACCGGATTGCAGCACTAGCCCAAGTACAGCCCTTTGCACAAAACGACTTAAACCTGCACCCTTAATCTGAACACATCCATGGGTAAAGACGGAATATTGAAATAATATGCAAAAAAAAAACATGGGACAGAGTTTTGCTGACAGGACTACTTTGGATTGTGGATTCAGGAGCCATCTTCAATGCAGATCTGACATTTTTAAGTACAACTCCAACTGCATTTGGCCTTCATTGAGGATAATTGGGTAATGTAGACACAGACAGTACCACAACAAAATGAAATTTTGACATATTAGGAAGAGCTATGCAACTGCTGGCTGTTGGGTACAACAAAAAAAACTGTGTGTGTGTGTGTGCAGAAAACAGAAAGACTGAAGAGTGAGTGATTGTGCATGTGTACACATTGTCTTGTAAATAATGGATAGAGGAAAACCTCCAGGGTCAAAGGGACACGCCAATACTGCTAGCTGTGTCAATAATTCAGACCAAAAGATCAGAAACATCTGCTTCTGTTCCTCTGGATCCACATAACATTGAAAACCCCAGAACTTGGCAAGGCCGTCCTGCCATCCCTGAACACACTAGAGGCTACATCCATATCCTGTCATGATGATATTAAGACATTCAACTCAACAGAGAACTCCACACATTTGAAGGCATGTTCGTTAGGCATTGAAAGCACATCGACAAAATGGTGACATGCGAATTATTTTTTTGAAAAACATTCTTTATTAAACGTTAAGATACCATTCTGCAGCATACAAATAGTCAGACTCTTCTTTGGGCAGCCAGACAGTACTGAACTCAACAGCATCATGACTACAGACCGTGGAGCTCAGTCCAAGACCAATGTGAAGCCTCTCCACTGAGCCCACTGTCCATCTCCTGTCACATAAATAGTCTCCCCTCCAATCCCTTCACACACAGAAGAATGCTGGGGCTGGGCTCAATTGCATTTCGATTCCAAGTTAATACAAGTACACTGAAATTATATCCTGTTTTTTAATGAAAACCTCAAAATTGGATTTGGGTATCTTGGGAATGTAAATGAAATTTAGCCCAACCCTGCAGAGTGCATGTCATCATTACAGGTGCTTCACCATTCAGTTACACACCACTCCCACTAACAATGATGCTAGCCGGATTTGAATGTGTATGCGCATGTTCACATAGATAAGATCTGATTGCACTTTTCTAAACAAAAGCTTGAGTGCTATGCACTGGTTGTTGAATATTGCAAATACAATAGTCTTAACTTAAAGTGTAAAGTTCAAATTGAATGTAAAAAAACAAAAACACAAAAAAACAAGTGGTCCTTCTCAACAAGCTACGTCGAGCCAAAGACCCCTTCTGTTTCGTTTCCTTAATCGATGTGTCTCACTCTTTCGATCCTGGTGCCCCATCCATTGAGCAGCATGTCCTCACCTCAAATCCCAGACAGCACCCCTTCACTCTAAAACTACCTGAACCATTCAATTATCACATTATGACACTAGCTTTCTTGTGCCTGCCCATTCAACATCTTCACTGAATAAACAGAAACACTAAATCTATGCAACCCTATACTTGATTAAAAGGCCATGCTCCTTTGCACCCACACAGCACAAAGGTACAGACGTTCCCATGTCACCGACCTGACGGTTTACTGTGTTTTTGGGAGTATAGGTGTGTGCTTTGTTGCAACATCACATCAGTTGTATTAATCAACAGTCTTACAGCCAAAGTAAAAAAAAAAAAAAAACATTATTCTATGGAAGCATTCCTGTTTCACAGTATCAATGTGGTTCTAGCCTCCCTCGCACGCACACACACACACGCACGCACACGGAAGAGCTGTGGAACTTCCAGAGCTTATTCCTGCATTGTTATGAGTCTCAATTCTAGCTCCAACCCCTGTCCAGATAGAACAAGGCTCCGGGACCCAAAACACAGCCCTTTAGTACCTGTGACAGAGAGACAGACAGCGTGAACCACATCGTTACAGGTCCACCGACGTCAACGTCTCTAACATCTCAGCATTCAGTCATTTCTACCGCTGCCATTATTGCTTTGTATGTTTGTTTAAGGAGAGGAAGGGTGATTGTTGTCCTTCTTCACTTTGAGGGAAGCAGTCCTGACTTGCAGCCCAGATTAAGTCATATGATTCTTGTTCTCCAAGTATGTTGCTTCAAAAGCAACAATCCCCCTTCCTCAAATGAAATGATATCCATTAGACGTGACATAAGGCGACATAGTACAAAATAACAATGTCATCCTTGAGACTGACATTACCGAAAATACAATGTATACCAAAAGACCCCCTCAACGATCTGTGCCATTTCTTAATAAATAATAACAATAAAAAAATAATAAAAACACTGTGGGTCTGGCCCGGGTATCATTCCAGAACCTTCCCCCCCGTCGTTCCTCCTGTCTCTTTCCTCTACACGTTGGACACCGTGGTGTTGTCCCGCGCCTGCCGGATCCCATACAGCCACTTGATGACGCGGGCGTTCCTCTCGATGACCGAGATTCCGTAGGGGACACGCTCCCCGGGTCGGGCAGAACCCTCCTCGTCCTCGCCCTCCCCCTGTTCCCGCGCCCGTTCACACTCGGAGCTGGGGGTGCTAACGCTGCGCAGCTTGGACACGGACACGATGTCCGAGCTGGCCCTGGCGAAACGCTCCACGCCCCCCATGCCCTCCACCTCGTCCGGGTGCAGCCCGCAGTAGTTGAAGAAGCGCTCCAGGTCGGCTGTGGCTCGTGAGTACCGGTCGCTCAGGTCCGACTTGGAGCGGTGCAAGGAGGGGTGTTTACGGGCCGAGCCGGGGCGAGAACCCCGGGAGCTGGTTGAAGACAGGCGGGTGAAAGCGGGGGAGGCCGGGGGCATCATGCCGGCCCGGATCAGCATGGGGCTGTGAGGCAGGTAGAGGGGGGCAGAGGGGAGAGCCGGGGAGGGGGTTGGGGGCTGGCACTGCTGGGGAGGGGGTGAGGCCTGGGAATGGGCCACCTGGGGCTGAGCGGTCTGTCTGGGCTTGATAAGAGGTCGGGCCCTCTGCGGTGTCCTCGTCGCAGCCTGGGGCCTCACATCCACCCTGCGTACCGTCACCGAGTTAGGAGAGCTGTAGGGAACGGAAAAGCCCAGCCTGGCGCCCCGCGCTGGGACAGGAGGCGGCCGGCGGCCGGGCTCCTCGGGGGAGGCCTGGCTGTTGTTCAGGGGGGAGGAGGTGGATGAGGAGGAGTTGGTTGAAGAGGTGTTGCAGTTATTAGCAGGCCTGAGGTTGTGCGTGGCTCCACCTCTCCTCTCCTGGTCAGCTAAATGCCCGTTCCCCACGCTGTTCCCCCCGGATGAAGGGGAGGAGGCGGAGGGGGAGGAGGGCGCGGGAGATGGCGAGGAGGGCGCGGGTCCGTCACACACGTTATTGATGAGGTTGTTGAGGATCTCCAGGTTCAGGGGCGGTCCCCTCCGCCACCCTACCCCCGCCGCCCCCCCTCCGTTCTCCGAGTCGGCCGGCCGCGGGGGAGCCTTGCGGGCTGGGGGGGCACTGATCCGACACTGAAGCATCATGCCAGGGGACAGAAGGGGCTTGCGGATGACGGGGGGTTTGACAGGCTCCTGTCTGGTGAGCGCCACCTGCTGGCTCTTCACATACTTGGCCTTGTCCGCCTCCAGGCGCTCCACCGCGCTCAGCTTTCGGGCGCCAGGCTCCACAGGCCGCCGGAAGTAGTCTGGCCCCTTGTTGAGGATGCGGAAGGGCATGGCTGAAGTGAAGGGGACCCCTGCCAGACGCCCGCCAGAGGCCTGGAGGGTCTCCACAGGCATTCTAGAGGCTCTGAAAGAGGAGCGGAGAGAAGAGGGTGGGACGGTTAACATTCATTTTGTGCCCTCATTTCTAAGCCAGAGGGGGAAAAAAGGGCCTATTCAAACCATTTTTTTCCATTAAGATTTTAAGTAATTTAGCAGACCTTCCTATCCAGAGCGACAGTAGCGAGCAAATATATTTCCATAAACACTGGCATTGCAAATGCTCAACCAACTGAGCCCCATTTTTTCCTTTAACTTCCTTACCGGTTGATGTGCTGAATTTTCCTCGTATCCCTCCTTTCTTTCTTTACGGTCTCCCTGGTATATTATCTGCCCTCTTCCCAGTCTTCACTGAAAGGCTGTTTTGGACAGGCTCACCAAAGGGTCGCACTTCACATCAGTCCAGGTCGGACACGCCTCCTGGGGGCAGGTCCTGGGGTCAGCCTGGAAGCTGGTTGCTGGTCCCGTTAACTAGATTACACAGCCACAGTGTCTGAGCAACTCAATCTCCTGCTCTGTCGGTCCTGGTGTCCTACTATCCTCAAAAGCAGTAGATTAACTGGCAGCTCCACAGATTCCCAGGGTCCCTGGAATGAAGAGAGAGGAAGACCGTGTCAGACTAGCAGGAGAACCACAGCTCCTCTTCTTCTAATGTTGGTGCTCCAAATTAACAAAAGCACACAGGAACACCAAAGCCAACAAGAGCCGTCTGACTCCGCCCCTAAACAAGCTCACAGGCTCCGTCTGCTGGGTTCCACGCGAGCCAATCACAGGCCAGACAGGGAATCTCAGCAGGGCACAGAGGAGGGGGTGGAGGGTGCGAGCTGTACTGCCATTGGCTGTGGTCAACGGCTTCTGACCAATTGCACCCATCCCCCCATGGACAACAAAACAATTGGACTGAGTTTTCATTCAAATTAAATTCTTTGAAAGGGAGAAGGACAAAAAATGAAAAAAGGGAGTGTGTGAATGGGGCGAGGGGTAAAACAGCTGCAATGTTTTACATTCAGTTGCATAAAACACAGCAGTGTCTTATGAAAACATTTAAATATCCTCAACTGCTCAGCATGTTCTGTTGTTCAACTGTTCAACTGTATAGACAAAGTCTTTGTGATAGAATGAGCAGCGCAAAACTGCAAAGACAGATATGATGATCATGTTTTAAAACCACTCCAGAAGTAAAATGAGGCTTCTAAATTACAGTACAACACACAGAAGAAATAGCTCTTCCTGGTATTGACAAGCTTCTTATGCCCTTAATAATCTGAGAAAATGTTTCCATATATCCTAACAGCAGAATACTGCTGCTCTCATTCAGTACTTGTTCTTCTTTCTTAATCCACAGTTTCAAAAGAATTAAAAAGCAATCCATTTTTTTCACATCTTTTTTCATTCCAGTTACACCATCAAACCCTGGATTACATCACACTGAGCTCTACTGCTGGGCTCATCTTGCTCCCCTCCAACCAATCATCACTGGGATCATATTCATCGGCACATTTTTAATTAATCTTTTTATAGCCTTGCTGTCTGCCAGAGCCCATTTCCCCCCAGTAGCATCAGAGAAAGCAGTGCTGACAGGAGGCACAACACACACTGCTTCTTTCATCCTCTGTATGAGAAAAGCTCCACCGAAAGAATAAATTCTTTGCTCCTCTCTATCCTGTGGTAAAACAATCATGGGAAATGTAGTTATGATCCTCAGGCTATCACTGAGCAAAAAAAAAGAAATAAAAACCTCAGGTCAAGAGATGGACACTGGAAAAAAAATAGATTTGAATGGTAAAGCTACAGTCAGTGTAACAGTTGGGCAGATAAGGCGTGAAAACATGACATGATAATAATGATAACAGTGACACATTAAAACATGACATGATATTAATGTTAACAGTGACACATTAAACGAGGTCTTTGCAAACTGGTCATGAACAATAAAAATAAAACTAGGCCAAGGCAGAGCACAGCGCTAGTCATGTAAATACCCAACTCAATCAGCGTCACATCAAAATAAAAAAAAAAGAATACATAAATTCCAATGATTTGTTCTGAGTTCCAGCAGTGCATTTGATCTGCACATTTACCAGCACAGGAGTGAAAGACTCCTAATGCGTTGTGTGAAGAGAGTTCAGAAAACGGAACATTTTTTACATACAAACGTTATGACCGCAAATTCAAATAGGTTTCCCATATACTGTATAACAAGGTCGCTGGGGTAGAATGTTTATTTTCAGTAACGTTCAAGTAAACAGGGTTATTCAAGAAATTGCTTATCTTTGAAATTATGTAAATGTTTTATTAAACTATATGACATGGGTCTGACTCTTCCCATTAACCCTAAATACAGTGTGCAAGCAGACACACAGTGTGTCTTGTGTAGTTTAATCTCCACACACACACACACACACACACACACACACACACACACACACACACACACACACACACCTCCATGAGGCAGGTTCAGCTGGCACAAGTGCTCCAGCAGAGTGCGGACTGCTCCAGGAGGCGTGCCGGCACGGTCTCTGGTGTCTGTACCAGACCCAACAGTCATCATTCACTGTAGAGTGTTCTAAACATGCAGGCCAAAGGACCTGGGGCATACACACCAGGACAGGCCAGGCTGCAGGCCTAAGGACCTGGGGCATACACACCAGGACAGGCCAGGCCAGGCCAGGCTGCAGGCCAAAGGACCTGGGGCATACACACCAGGACAGGCCAGGCCAGGCTGCAGGCCAAAGGACCTGGGGCATACACACCAGGACAGGCCACTGTCAAACGCCACAGCTGCAGGTCAAACCGCCCACAGAAAGACAGAGTGCCCTTTCCAGAACCCACCCCACCCACATTCTTGTTCAGACACCTCTTTCTTCACACCTGTCCTAAATGAATTGGCCAGTTAACTGCCACTCTCCGCTATTGTCAGGTTAGAATTGTTGTACTGTTAGCAGACTGAATCTAATCACACAAACCACAAGGACTCTCATTGTTCTGGTAATTATGATAAACTTATTATGATAAACTACAGCGTTGGCTGATAAAGAGGTTTCTCGTTTCCTCCCTGGACGGCACCACTACCTACCTACCATGGAAACCCAGCCTAACTGTTATAATCCTCAAATTCACTCTCCACCCCCTCGCTTTATCTGTGCCCCAAGGCAGTGACACGACCACGAGTCCCAAATGATGTGCGTTAACTAGGAAGGGAGTTTAAACGAAGTCCCTCTACCCATATCCTCCTGAAGCTCCGGCCATTGTCATTCAGAGGTCCACACGGCACAGGTCCATAGCCCAACAGGAATGTCTGCCCTGTAATGGGAGCATGTGTTAACATCAAGAAACACAATGTTGGGTCTGTCCAAGCCTGATGTGTGAACTGATCCGGCAATAAAGGGCTTTCAACGACCTGGCAACTGTACAGGAGGGGCAGAGAGGAAGGAACAGGAACATAGCCCATCAGAAAAGCCAAACACCTCAGACAGCATGGCACTCTGTCTGGACTTGGACTGAACATACTGCTACAGACCATCAGTCAGCTTTTAAGTTTGACTGGCCAAAAAAAAAAAAAAAAAAACGAACAATGGAAATAGCTTGATTATAGAGAACATAGCCAAACAGTGATATTCTACCTCTTTGATGCCTGTGCAGTTTTTTCATCTGGCTGATGATTAGTGGATAATGATATGCGGTTTGAGTATAGCACATGACGAGCATAATGCCAGAAGTGCTCCCTCTATCTGTGGTTCGTGAGCAGGGACACAGGACCAACTAAGTGTCTTCTGGCAGATAGGAAGAAGCCCACAGACTGACCGAGAGCACGGCAACAGAGCCAGAAGGGGTAATTACAGGGGAATTCTGGAACTGGAAACAATTTGCTTCACCCATAATATCTATCAGTTTACTGACTGGACGCCACATACAACATTCAGTGACACGTGAAGGAGAGTGAAAGAACAAGGTTTAAGAGACAGAGCCCGGTATAGCTCAGTTTGTAGAGCATGGTGCCCAAAACAGCAAGGTTGTGGGTTCGATTCCCACTGCTAAATTATCTACATGTAAATGAGAGGAAATAGAACAGGTTGTTGGTTAAGTTACAACTGAGGAATTTCTGCAAATGAAAGAAAAACAGCTTCACAATTGCTAGGATTCAGGATTATGGGGCTTCCATCAAAGTGCTGCTATCTAAACAGATCTAAACGGTTCAACCCAGTAACCAAACCAGCTGGCCAATCAGGAAACAGTTGGTTCCACAGAGAGCCAGTTCAGCCGTTGGCTGCGTTTTCTCAGGTAAGCTAAGTCCCACATAAAGAGGCATGCAAAGAAACAGTGACTCATTTCAAAATGGTAAAACAGACAGATACCAAAAACAGAATCCACGGTGAGATGGTGTGAGTCAGTGTGACTGTTCAGCTGGACTGACATGATGGGACCCTGTAGGAGATGAAAACTCACCTCAATGTGGATCTCTACATGGGCACTGTGCTTTACTCTAAGAGATACACCAAACATCATTTCATGATTTAGAATAATACAAGGGACCCCTGTACTGAAGTGTCCATTAGGGTACAGCACATCTTCACCAATGTCTAGCAAGAGAAAGTCACCAGTGTGACAGACAGAATAGAGCTGGTCATTAGAGTTGTTACAGAACATAACTCTCCCTCCCCCACATTAACTCCACCTCTACTCTTTCACTGTCTGGCTCTACGGCCTCAGGACAAACAAAATCCCATTCAAAATGACATTCGGTGGGGATCCCCAACAGACCTCCCCTCCCAGACAGATGCCCCATTCCTGAAATGACATCTAACACATTTATATTAAAAACAAACACACTGACCGGCCCTCTCTAATCTGAGTACAGTGTCCAGGGTGTGAGTGGCCTAGGCTAAATGAGGAGGTAATGACACGGGAGCAGGTGGTACAGCTGTCCCCGAGGAAGCTGAACCCTGTAGCGCAAACATATGGACCCTGACATCTGGAATTTATCATCAATAACCCACTAGAAAAAAAATAGACAGATAAATATACAGAAAGATGAAGACACTTTTGGAATAAAAAAAAAAAAGGCTGTAGCCCTGCCAAGAAGACATTCTGACAGGATGCTTCAGTGTTTCATATAAGGGTGCGAAAACGTTTATTTTCATGGAGACCACCAAATTTGAGGACCATGAAGGGATCCTCCCCCCACCAGGATAGCAAAACCAGGCCACACCTACACCAATAACACACACCTCAATAACCATCCAAACATAAACCAGTGGAATTGCCATAGGCAAGCAGAGAGCCTTGTATAGTACAAAGTGCCTTTGAGACTGGGGAAGTTTGCCATAGGCAAGCAGAGAGCCTTGTATAGTACAAAGTGCCTTTGAGACTGGGGAAGTTTGCTGGTTTTAGCAGACAGCCTAAAGAGATAGGACTTATATATTTTCCTACACACACATGCCGGCAGCAGAGAAAACATACAACCAGCCAACCTGTTGATCGGTCTTAACATTATCCCATTTCCAATACTGTATTGTAACTGCATTATATCTTTATCACCGACATAACCACCTTTCAAATCCCTTTTGGGTCACAATGTGTTTACACATTGTTCCACTTTCACAGCCATAAATACGTTCACCCAATTAAAGCGAGAGGATTGTTTTGAAGAAGAACTGCCAAATGTTTTAATCTAGGCTAGTATTTTTAGTTTAGGAAAATTCCAGTAATCATGAGACCGCAGGAGCCAGACACTAAGAACACAGCCAGAATGATTGGCAGCAGTTTCTTCATGAATAGAAGTCCCCAAAAAGCATAGTTCTCTGACACATTGGTAATGTAAACCTAGAACAAATTACATGTCTTGCCACATAGGGTTGTTACAAATGCGCTTCAGGTTAAAATTAATGTGATTTACATGTCCGGAGAACAAATGTTTTGTCCCTTGTGTCAAACTAACAGAACACCAAAGGTCCCTCCAGTAAAAGGACAGGGACACAAACCATTTCTAACTACAAACTCCAGCCGTTTGGTAAGCTCATCCAGAGAACATAAGTTTACTTACCTATAAGTGTTACTGAGTGGAAGGCTAAGTTGAGTCTCAAAGACCAATACCAGAACCCAGTCAGAAACAGGGAGCCGTGTTGTCCAGCTATGAGAACGTAAAGCATGTATTTGCGTCCTGAGAGGAAGCGTGTATGCTCAATGCTGACTGAATACAGACTGCTCACTCCCTCGACTGAAATACTCCTCCTCCTGCTCTCACTCCACCCTTGCCCTAAGCCTCTAATCAGGAAGAGCCACTAGAAGCAGGAAGCATGCCTTTTCCTCAAAGACTCTTGTGACTTCACTTTCTGGCAGTAACTTCCCCTTTTCCCTTGAAGGTTATACTCCCCTTTGTTTACCTGTGACAGATGAATATAGGAAAAGTGATCAGCACCACACGGGTGAATTATTCCAGTAAACCATCATTCAATAAGAAATTTAAAAAAACTGTATACATTTTAACCACCATGAAAACGTGTCCCCAACAAGCCCCATAAAGAATCTCAGACATCTTTCACTTCCCTAGAAGTTATTCCAGCTGAAATACACCTCAGGTCAGCTGGACAAGAAGTGATAGCTATAACTAATCAAACAGGAGGGAGTGTGAATGAAAAACCTTGTTCTGGGTTCAATTCCAACAGTCCGAATTACCACAGGACCGCTGCACTCGCTCAGTTGACAGCACCGCATGACCTTAACAAGGTGTTCAATAATGACATCTGCTGGAGACCAACAGGGATCCATCTGGACTGAAAGCACTGCCTTCCAGATGATAAGATCTATGTTCGGCATTAATTGAGGTCTGCTCTTCATTTGGTCAGGTAAAACTGTACGTGAACGTGCATTACACAACCTGAAATAAGTGCACAGCCGGACCAGTCAGACCAGAGCTCTTTTTACCTTGACTCATCTGCAACCCAGATGGAAAACTCCAGCAATAAACTGATTTGCCACTTCCTGCTTTAAAAGCTGAACCCCCAAACAAGACTGTAAAACCCTGGTCTAGATGGGAGTCAGCACTCCTCCCAGCTCTTCTATCTTCTGCTGCGTTTAAAAAAAAAACAACTCCCTCTGCCAGGGGTCACCTCACCACAACAACTACAGAACATCCACAACCTCCAAAGTGTGCCCTGTGGCTAGGTTAATACATTGGCATGGGAACCTAGGTTTAGTTGGGTGTACTTAACCAGGGAGGATGTGTGCGAGTCTGATTAGATTTAAACCCAGCAGGAGAATACCAACAACCTACACCACAGACAGTGTCCTACATCTGTAGCTCAGAGCGTCTTGGACAAACCTGCTGGAACAAGAACTCTGGATTACCATCAGCTTGCACATTATCACTGTTTTATAGTGATCTACAATCTACATTCAGGTTATTTAAAAGCTTTTCTGCACCACTACAGCATCCCAGCTCCCGTATCACATGACAGGCCTGGTCTACTACAGGACAAACACATTCCACAGATGTGACTCTAAATCAGTCTCTGATTCACGGTCCGACTCTCACATTACTACTCAACTTACACAGCAGCCTGCCCAGGCTAGCCCTACCTCTGTCACCAGATCTCTAGCTGTTCACGCACGCACACACACACACACACACAGATAAAACAAATGACCAACATAACGTATAGTCCCATTAAAGATGTATTTATTTCCCTAAACCCTAACCTTAAAACCTTTAACATAACGTTAACACCAAGATTAAAATAGCCCTATTGAAAGTGGGGACCATCCAAATGTGCTTCCTTTACCTGATTTATTGTAACTTACTATACACCCCAGGACATCCTCATGGTTACAGCAACACACTTGAACACACAAACACACACAGACAGGCACCACGAGAAAGGTTAGGCTATGCGACAAAAATTGCACAATAGCCCATCGAGTCAGCTATCAAAAAATGAATGCCACCTGAAACTTAACAGCACTATAAGAATAGACTTCATAACTCCAACAATCTACTCACATAAACTCAGCAAAAAAATAAATAAAAAGAAACATCCCTTTTTCAGGACACTATTTTAAAAATAATTTTCTAAAAATCCAAATAACTTCACCGATCTTTATTGTAAAGGGTTTAAACAAAGTGTTCCATGCTTGTTCAATGAACCATAAACAATTAATGAACATGCACCTGTGGAACAGTCGTTAAGACACTAACAGCTTACAGATGATAGGCAATTAAGGTCACAGTTACGAAAACTTAATACACTAAAGAAACATTTCTACTGATTCTGATAAACACCAAAAGAAAGACGCCCAGGGGCCCTGCTCATCGGTGTGAACGTGCCCCAGACATGCTGCAAGGAGGTATGAGGACTGCAGATGGGGCCAGGGCAATAAACTGCAATGTCCGTATCGTGAGACGCCTAAGACAGCGCTACAGGGAGACCGGACGGAAAGCTGATCGTCCTCACAGTGGCAGACCACGTGACAACACCTGCACAGGATTGGTACATCCGAACATACCACCTGTGGGACAGGTACAGGATGGCAACAATAACTGCCCGAGTTCCACCAGGAAGGCACAAACCCTCCATCAGTGCTCAGACTGTCTGCAACAGACAGAGAGGCTGGACTGAGGGCTTGTAGGCCTGTTGTAAGGCAGGTCCTTACCAGACATCACCAGCAACAACGTCGCCTACGGGCACAGACATGACCCTCCAGCATGGCAATGCCACCAGCCATACTACTAGTCCTGTGCGTGATTTCCTGCAAGACAGGAAGGCCAAGTGTTCTGCCACGGCCAGCGTAGAGCACGTCTGGGACCTGTTGAATAGGAGTGTGAGGGCCAGGGCCGTTCCTCACAGTAATGTCCGGGAACTTGCAGGTGCCTTGATGGAAGAGAGGGGTAATGTCTCACTGCAGGAACTGGCAAATCTGGTGCAGTCCATGAGGAGGGGATGCGCTGCAGTACTTAATGCAGCTGGTGGCCACACCAGATACTGACTGTTACTTTTAATTACCTCCCCCTTGTTCAGGGACACGTGATTCTATTTCTGTTAGTCACGTCTGTGAAACCTGTTCAGTTTGTCTTAGTTGTCAAATCTTTTTATGTTCTTACAAATATGCACACATGTTAAGTTTGCTGAAAATAAAAGCAGTTGAAAGCGAGAGGATGTTTCTTTTTTTGTTGAGTTTGTGTTTCATTTCCCCCAACAGTGGATTTGCCTACAAAATATGCTCTGATAAAGTATAGTTAAAATTCAAATTTCTTTCAGATGACTAATCAAGTTGAATGAGCCACAAGGTTAACATTCACGGGTGTCATTCAGCAAACACTACAGTTTGGTCACAGTAAGATCACGCTTAGAAAGGAAAACCCCTCCAAAGTATCTGGCAAAACCACTACCAATTATAGCTAGTGAAGAGCTACTTCACACAACAGTAAAATATGTAAGCTAGCCTGTCAAGTAGTAATAGGGTTATTTGGCTGCCATAAAGAGTTGTCTCTATGCCTACCTAATGATCTTCTACCAGAACTGTACCTCCCAAACTCCCGCCTTGAACCCAAACCCAAACACAGCATGAAGCGATAAAGAGTTTACTGTTTTAACAAAGAGCTCAGATGGTCAATGGCCTTGGCCGTCTAGTCATGAAATAAAAGGTAGTACCAGACACTTGAGCATGTCTTTGGACAGATGAGAGCCTGTATTTCAAAACACCAGAAAATCTGACTAGAGATGCCTGTCTGTTGTTACAGACCAATGTTAGCGTATAATTGGATAATGTTGTTACACCTTGAAAACACTGCAATGTGAGGCAAATTCAAAACCAGACCCAGAAGCTGAAGACAAGAACAAGACAGGAATTTATATAGATTTACCTGTGACTTGGCAGAAAAAGGTGACTGCTTCCCCACAAAATAATCCTCTGTTCATCTAAATATCATTCACAACTCTAATTCAACAGGTCATAACAAAACCCCCTCAGATACCACTTCTTAGGTGCATATGCTGTAGCTATGTAACTGGCATGTCATAGCTAATATACTCTTTCCCTACAGCTTGGCTTACGTCTGGTGGTGGAGATGCAAAGACAATCTGAAACCTTAAACTGAATTGTGGTACAAAGACAGTGGGAATCTCCTTGGTCCTCAGCCCCAATCTTTGCCACTCGCCTCCATGTCCTGGAGGTGTGTGGGTCTTGTAGAGATGGCAGATTGCAGCCAATCACCCTCTCTGCAGAGCGGAGGGTCACCCTCTCTGCAGATTGCCTTTGTCCTTGGCAGTGGCGGCAGCATACCAGACTGTGATGGAGGATGGATGGACTCTATGATGGCAGTGTAGAAGTGCACCATCATAGTCTTTGGCAGGTTGAACTTTTTCAGCTGCCGCAGGAAGTACATCTTCTGCTGAGCTTTCTTTGTAAGTGGTGATGTTCAGCTCCCACTTCAGGTCCTGGGTGATGGTGGTGCCCAGAAAGCGAAAGGACTCCACAGACTTGACTGGGGAGCAACCCAGGGCGGCTGGGGGCAGCTGGGCTTCTCCTGAAGTCCACTATCATCTCCACTATCTTTAGGGCATTGAGCTCAAGTTGTTGTGACTGCACCAGGACACCAGATGGTCAATCTCCCACCTGTAGGTGGAATCGGCTCCATCAGAAATAAGTCTGATTAGGGTGGTGTCATCCGCAAACTTCAGGAGCTTGACAGAGTGGTGACTGGAAGTGCTGCTGTTGGTGTACAGGGAGAAGAGTAGGGGGGACAGGACACAGCCTTGAGGGGAGCCGGTGCTGATGGTCAGGGGTCAGAGAAGTGCTTCCCCAGCCTCATGTGCTGCCTCCTGTTGGACAGGAAGGCTGTGATTCACTTGCATGTGGACTCGGGCACTCCCAGTTGGGATAGCTTGTCTTGGAGCAAAGTAGGAATTATGGAGTTGAATGCGGAACTCAAGTCCACAAACAGGATTCTGGCGTTGGTTCCAGGGAAGTCCAGATGCTGGAGGATAAAGTGAAGAGTCATGTTGACTGTGTTCTGTTCGCTCTGTAGGCAAACTGCAGTGGGTCTAGTAGAGGGTCAGTGATGGTAAAATGTACTGTTGCATTGTAATTAGGAAGTTTTACAAGAGGCATTAATAGCATTATGTGAGGATTTTTGCATATGCTCACTAACATGCATTTAATCTGAGAATGTAGTTAAATTCAGGCTGATAAAGCAGTTGTGGTGAGTCGGCTGGTGGATTACTTGGCTGTCATGCAGGTGCCAATCTCATCACATGATAGATAAGAGTCATCAGCACTAACTGCCAGACTCATTCAGAGAGAACTGCAGCCAACCTGTCTATCAGTCAGCCAGTTAAGTGATGATGACTAGCATCTTCAGGCAATTGTTACCCTGCAAGCAATGGTAAGACATTTCTATCAAACTGAAGTGCATATAAGTACATTTATCCCACATGCTGACAAGATTATATAATAGCAAATCCCTTTTTGGCTATGTACAGTGGCTCTCAAAAGTATTCATCCCCTTTTCCGCAATGTATTGGGTTACATCATGACAACAAAATTGATTTATTTAGGAGTTTTTGCCACTGATGTACCAGGGAAGTCGTTAGGCCTATTTTAGGGGGGCTTTAGCTATTTTTAGAGAGGCTCTGAACTACTAATTTTGCAAAATGTTTGTCTTTCAGCACAATAATAACCTCAAACACTGCAAACACGATAAAAACCTGACTGGAAGCAAAAGTCTGCAGATGGAATCATAGGTGACACAGTATGAGGCTGGCCACAAGATGGATAAAAAGCAGGGGGAAAGCTGTCAAAAGATTTCATATGGCAAAATCTGCAAAAAGCTTGGTAGAACTTACTGCACCCAACGAATACTTAAAAAATGACAACAGTCTGCCAAAGCAAATTGTTCAGTTTTGAATTATATGGGCGAACACAACAAAAATACTGACTTGTATTAAAAACACAAGAAGTTTATTTTATGGAGTACCAAGATAACTGCGTTCATTCAACTAATTATAAATTAAGCACTAGTCGGACAATTTGTCAATATTTGTCAATATTATACAAGCTACAGTACCTCACTATTGTCAACGTTATCAACCTAGTTAGACACGAACACACAATTACGTTGGATCTACGACTTCCCACTTCTCACATTCCCATGTCCCAAATTAACTATCAAGTTTACCAAATCATTAAGACACTGTAGAGTAATAGGGTACTCACCACATCGGCTTCTCAACGCTGGAACAGTCTATTTCTTGACAGTTGGGTTATCCTAAAGCAAAGATTTAGGATTCCCAAACGAGTATACTAAGTTACATTATTATTGAACGATAACACAACATTTACCAGGCCTACGTCGGTCCATCCGTGAGGTTCTTGATCGCGTGGATTGGGTATGTATATTCAACATTGGCGCGGAAGATACCAACTCAAACTCAGGTTTTGCGAATATAAAATTATGGTGTAATTTGTCTTTAATAATCAACATTTTAGCAATATAATACATATGTATGTATATCCGATAGAATAACATAATATTTCCTAGGGTATTTCTTTATTTTAAAATCAAATGTTCCATTGCGTAGAGTTTAAAGTCATTCGATTTTGTTTGCCCCTCATAAAAAAATGGGTATGGCCACCATCCCGCCATTGGTTGGTTCCCAGTTTGGAAGATGCATTGTCGGCTGCTTGGAGACCATTGGGTACAAAGAGTCTTCGTAAAAAAAATCGTAGTTTTTTTTATCTAATACATTTACATATATTGAGACAGTTAAGATTGAGATATTTTTATTTATCAGCACAAGATGTGAATAGAAAATTATTTGTTAGTGTTGGTTGTGAAAAATGTAGTCATATGTCATGTGGAATGATTTCAAAATGTCATGATAAGTTGTTCGAGAGGATCAAAACATTCACTTGTGGAGATCTGAGAGGATTTGTTTAGTGTAAATAACAATGCGAATCTTCCTATCTGAAGCCAATATGTGCTATTACCACATTGCTTACATTTGCCAAATCCTGTCAGATCTCGAAATGCGTAGGATGTAGGGTTTAAGGATCCATTTGGGATTGGCTCCTTTGACTCATTATTAGATTAGTCTGACAGAATGTACCCATGACACATCAGTATTGTTCATTGAGACACGTCTTACTGGAAAATAGGCCATGTTCAAGAGGATCAATACGACTTCAAGCAAATGCAAACTGACTGACATACAAATCCATGGCTTAATCACAGTATGTGTTTCTGGCTATAGAAGATAGTGAGGACAGTGCAGGAGGAATACCATGTAAAAGTGACATTTCCTACGTCATACTCACAGATTAATACATTTGATCTTTTAAATGGTATTAATAATTAGATTAAAATTTTATTTCGCTTGAAGACTATAAGGATGGTGAATGCCAGTTAGTGTCTGCTTGATGTATTTCATATTAAATCAGGGTCTGGGGTTTTTCTAAAGATTGACAGCCAGTACTTCTTTTAAATGGAAAACAGTATGTTATATTTTTAGGCTGTCAAAAGCGCTTAGTTGGTCAAAAGATAGAAATGCACGTTGTGGACAATTAACTCAATTAGTTTATTAGTCCCAGGCCCATGATCGTAGATGTGGTTGTACTCTGCTTGTGCCACCTGAATTCCACAATCAGCTCCTTGGTTTTGCTGACGTAAAGGCAGAGGTTGTACACCTGACACCATGTCTGAAATTGTACCAACATCCACTCTGTAGAATGTCTCATTGTTGGTGAATGTCTCACTGCTACCGTTGTGTTGTCAGTGAACTTGATGTAGTTGGAGCTGTGTGTGGCCACGCAGTCATGGATATACAGGGAGTGCAGGAGGGGGCTAAGGACACACCCTTGTGGGACCCCAGTGTTGATGATCAGCATGGAGGAGATGACAATGCCGGCCTCCACCATCTGGAAGCAGCCAATGAGGAAGTTCATGACCCAATTGCATATGGAGGAGTTCAGACCCAGAGCCATGTGCTTTGTGTTGAACAGGAGGGCAGTATGGTGTTAAAGGCCATGCTGTAGTCGTTGAACGGCCTCCTGATATGCATTCTGTTTGTCCAGTTGGGTAAGGGCAGTGTGCCGTCAAAGACACCATCCATGGATATGGCGAGTGGTAGGACAGTTGGAAAGGGTCAAGTGTGTTGAGGAGCAAGGTACTGTGTTCTTTGACCAGCTTCTTATAGCACTTCATGTAAAGTTCAAATTTAAAAGGAGGTATATTTTAGTTTTGTGCTTCTCTTTGGCCACCAAATATGTTAAAAACTGTATGTTAATTCACATCTGTATATGTCTTACTGCTTTTCTATACATTTGACCAATGCAATGATTATACTTGTTTTAGCAACAAAAGTGTTCAACTTTGCATGATAACTAAGTTTTTTGACATCACAATCAATTAAAAATTGCCTTACTTAATCTTGGAAGATTGTGACTTAAGATAGGGATTTCAGAAAGTTCATACAACAACAAAATAATCTAGCTCAAAAGCATTCTTTCATTACTTTTGAGAAAATGTAGTGGTAAAAGAGCCATAGTTGCAGTCTGTCCTTTTGTAGCTAGCTAATCTAAACTTTGGTTTATGCACTTGGACTCATGCCAGCAAAGAAGCAGGATGCAGCACAAAGATAGACCACATTTATAACTGTGTGTGACTGTGTTTGTGTGTGAGAGAGATACAGAATACCGCTAATGGTAAATGAAGCCAAACAATGATCGAAAGTTTTGGCAACAGCTGCATAAACAAATTTACAATGACCTAAAATCAAAGAAGAGAGTGTGTGTGATGTGTTTCCTTTATTCCACTCGTTATTTACATACGTACTGAAAGGAACGGAGGACAGAATATTGCTTCATTGTTCCTATTTCATGTGAAAATATATACCATAATCTGCAGAGGCACCAGCTTCCTGGACAGCCATGTTGGATAGGTAAACAAACTCAGTAACTGAGTTTATACGCCTTCCGGGTAGAAGCAACTGGTCAAGGTGATGCAAGCCCGTGTGCTGCTTGAACCCCAATTGCCCTTTCGACAAGCTCTCGCCCCAAGGTGTCTGTCATCGTGGAACATAGTCCTTCCTCTTGGAACACAAATGTAACAGCCAAAATGAAGGAAAGCCATATGAATATCTATATCAGGAATACAAAATATATTGGAAGCAGGTTTTTCAACACAGGAATGGAATAAAAATAAATTAGGGTCAAATATGAAACTGCCAACCTTGTCTAGAAGAAATAGAGATGAAAAATGACTTTGAAAGAAGTGTTATTGTTTGGGCACGTTTGACTGTTGTTTTGTTATATTCCATGGCCATCTTAGTCACTGTGACTGTTAGGTCATTGTAACAGTTCTACAAGATTCTGGGAGTATTGCCTGAGAGTTTGTCCAAGGTCAACTAAACACAGTGTAATTTCTCATGTAAGAAGGGTGTCATATTAGCCTATTATCTTTAGCTGACATTTTATGTCTAACTTCATGTTGTGGCAAAAATATATTTTAATACCGGGAGTGGAATGCAAGCTAAAGATACTGGTACCCTGATTAATACTGCGTGCAACAAATTTCCAAATATTATACAGGATCCATGCAATGAAGTTCTGGCAGTAGCAGCTTGTGGTGGTTCTCTATATTGGTGTTTAGGCAGTTATCTATACTTCAGTGAATCTACTTTAGCATATCTTGTAAAATATCTTGCTGAAACAGACCCACATTGTTTTTTTAGGCAACTGACTGTCATTAGAAGGAAAACACAATGATATTTGACCACTCACCACCATTTCCTATATTAGACCAAGCCCATTACCATATATCTAGCAATGAACAGAACATTTTCCCACTCATACACACACCCAGTTGAGAACCAATAAAACACTTGAAGGCCAAGTTGTTTACAATGCAGCTGAGACAGATGATTGTGTTCTAAATGACTTCCAGTTAACTGAAGGCACCTTCAGTGTCACTGCTCTCTATTGTTGACCAGGAGCCAAGCCACTGAACATCATAGAGGAGGATATCCTTCAGGGTCCTCTACAAACACCTTGTCATCATTTCCTTTAACACAGCTTATTTTAACCCCCAGCATGTGACCAACAGATTTATCAGTGTTTTTATTTTTCCTTTCAAAGAGATGCCCTGGTATGAATCAACAATCCTCACATCTCACACAAAAATAACTACCTCAATATTGGGATATAAAATGTATATATATTTAATCAAAAGTAAATTGAAAGTGGAGAAAAAAAGTTTTCTTCACAGATTTTTGTCTCAACTACACATGACCAAGCAAAAGTCTCAGAACTGAAATTGTGGAACCAAAAAGCATGACATGAGCACACATATTGGCACCCATCTGGAAAATTCAGTATAATCAGACTAAAGGCAGATCTTTGTTTACTGGAGACATACAGAATAGTTTTTATCTGAAGATTAAGTCAAGTTGGTAGTTAGAAAGTGCAGAAATGCAGGAATAATGGTGAAGACTAATTTCAGCCTATATATTAACAAAAGATTAGTTAGTATAAGGACACATGAATCAAGGATAATGGAAAAAAGGTCAAGATGGAGTGAACTTTTCCCCAAAATATTTTTCTTGGAAGTGAGAGAAGGATGAATACTTTCCATAGTAGAGAATACAGTACTACAGAAATCCTTCCGCCAACGCCCTCTTTCTCAGTAGGCTGTGGAATACTTTTACTTTCTCGTCTCGTCAGGTTTCCCAGCTCTATTTACTTTAACAGGCATCAGCACAGCACCAGCCAAAATATAATCTGATCTGCTATAATGTAATCTGAAGAGTCATAATGTAATGGTATCTTTAGTATCTAATAGCACTTTTTTCTATGCCTTCTGTTGCTCACTGATGTGCTATTTATACCCCGGATCCTGGTGTTTCCAGACTGTTGTCTGGTCTGAAGGCTAGCTCAGGACACCGCTCTTCATTCATAGCTGACAGCTCCTCTCTTAGTAGGCTTCTGTTTGACTCAGAGCCCTGTTTTCTCCTGCATCTTGTTCTTTCCTTAAGGTATTTATAGTAGTGCTTTAAATCCAGGTTGACATGGTCTTTGTTATTTGTTTTTTTTCCTGTTATATAATCACCGGAAGTGGCACCTTTTCTTGGATATCAATGCTATTACTCTTAGAGTCTTTCATTCTGGGATTATATCATACATGTACAGTTCTTGTAACACTCAATATCCAATGTTTTTTATCAAGATATTTTACAGTCAATAAGTGATATTGTAAAAGTTAGAAAAGTCTGATTTTAATTAGAGCTCCTGTAGCCGAGTTCAGTTTGCATTCAGTTATAACTGAAGTCACCTTAGGAGAGGACGTATAATGTAAGAGGTTAAAAACAAAGAATCGAATGTGTGTCTAACATACCAAAACAAGCCATTATTGGCCCACTCCTATTATTGAGAATAAAATAAAATAAAATACAACAATACATTGACCCAGTTAAAATAAGAATTCGCAAACACCAGGACAAAATGGTGAGGACAAATTGACATAAACACAATGCAAAACAGACATATTCTCAGGCAAAACAAAGATGCAGTCCAAGTTGTTTACAATGCAGCTTATTTCCACAATAAAGATGAAGATATTTAATTCACTTGGTTTGGGTTTCGAAGACTTGAGCAGGAAAGAAAAAGCGCCAGCAGCATGTAAATCTCCCAGAGAACCTGACCACAGAGTTCTTTAGGTTAGTTAATAGCAGAGCATGGCACAGCTCCGTTACCTTCATGGAATGGAATGTGACAGAATAGAAACACTAACACATAGAGAAAACAGTCCCACAGCTATTCATTTTCGCTCCGCTATAGCTCAGAAGCAAATAAAAAAAAAAAAAAATTAACAAACATGGGGAAAATGTTAAAGGCATTTGGACACCTATTGCTTTATTATGTGTCCCAATTTTTTTATTTTAACATTGAATAATTTTTTTTTCAGCTTTACAAGTACAAAAAACACTTTCCCTCCACTCCGTCTATACTCTGCCCCTCCACCTTTGCCCTCCAACCCAACACCTTAGTATCTATCTACCTCACCCTGTTTGGACCAGGTCCCCTGGGGTCTTCCGCACACCGCTATTGAAGGGGCCAGCAGATGCTATACTGCCAAGGCACACTGAATTGAAACAGATTCACCCACCCACTCTTCCTGTCATCACAGGATAGTGGGGAGAGTGGAGGAAAGTAGGAGGGGCTCAGAGACAATGTCAAGGCTGTGATGGCTGTTTTGTTGACGTTATATCCACAGGCACAGAACTTGTGAGTCTCCTTGTATGCTTGAGACTGCACATTAAGGGCTACTAATGTAGGCTTATAGGTTAGGATTAGTGGTTACGGCTAGGGTGATGGTTTAGGGTTAGGAGTTAAGGTTAGGGTTTGGTTTAGGCATATAAGTTAGGTTATTTAGGTTTGGAAATAGGTTAGACAATATTTTTTAATGAAAAAGATGAGAGTTTCATCCTTAGAAGTCATGGAAACATGGTGTGTGTGTGGGCTGTGTGTAATGGGTAACAGACCAGCAGGCCCACTCTTTGTTTGCATAGTTGGGGGTAAAGGTCAAGGTCTTGTCGGTTAGGGTCAGGTGATCACAGAGTTGCGACAGATGGGGATTTACAGCCAGTTGGCGGCAGGTTCCCCAGTGGAGCCTTCAGAGATATGCAGAAGGTTACCCCAAGGCGATTTATATGGTCATAGATCAGGGGAATCTCTACATTGCTAAAATCTAAGCTATTATTATGTTAAAGTAGAAAGTACAGTATTTAGTGATGCAAAGCAAATCAAGACGGAAAACCATCAAATACAATTTTTCTATTAATTTATCATGTTTATATTTACACTAACTTCAAACAGTGGCTTTGTAGAAGATAAGAAGTCTACAGTGAGTAATAATAGATTTAAAACAACTTAGCTGAAGAGGACACCAGCAAAGGCAATTCATCATCAATTTTAAATGGTACTGACATTATATTCTTTTGATATTTTATGTTAAAACACTGACACTCAAAATCTATTACTGCAAGGTGGTTTTATATTGGGAAATATTTGGAAATTATTTAAAAATATAAAACGTAATTATTTTCTTTGCATACGTATTCAACCCCTGTGCTGTGGAAGCGACCAGTTTACATAGATGAAATAAATTGCCCTGACAGTGAAACTGTTACCTCACCATTGGCCTACCTGTGGAACATTACAGTTGCAGTGACTTTTCCTGGATGAAAATCCATTGTTGTAGGATTTAGGTTAAGGCCAAACAATCCCTATTGTTTACCATACCAAGATACCAAAGTTACCAAATACATGAAGCTTTTATTAATGCCAATAAAAGCTGTCTCTACCAAATGTTAATGGGTAAGGGTTGAATAGTTATTCAAGCAACATATTTGAGTTTACATTTTTCTTAGAAATATTTTCCAAGATCAACCATGTAACCTTACAATAACATATTTCTAGCTTTTTACAAATGAATCTCAAACCGAATAAAATGTAAAAGTACAATATTATTTAAAATGAGAGAATTGGTCAGTGGTGTGAATGTTTTGCAAGGCACTGTACTGTATATATAAAAAGTTACAGTAAACTGATTTAATAATCAATATTTTTTTCTCCATCCCTCGGTTTCAGCCTCACACCCTTCCTGCTATCCCTTCACCTCCTTTCTCTCTCCAGACAACCAGCTGCTTCTCCACACCTCCATCTGAGAGGGATCGGATGGGTGCGACTAGACGCTTCAGGTCGGAGGTCAGACCTGAATGCTTAGGGGTTCTTTGTGTTTCCTCTCTACAAGGTCAATGAACCACCCCCTCACTCCTTCTCAAAGTGTTGCTCCTTCTCACTCCTTCACACACACACACACACACGTTACTGAGTCGATAGGCAGAGACAGCATTCCGTACCCAGGGGACTAGATTGTGATTACAAATGGGGCCCAGTTAGAAAAAAGTCATAACACCCCCCCCCCACCAAAATACTTGGCCCAGACCCCCCACTGCTCTTTTTTACTCTCACTCACTCTCACTGTCTCACTGTCTCTCTTTACTTGAATGTGGGACAGTTGATTCCCTGCATGTGAGGCACAAGCAAATGTGTTGCTTTAAGGAACAGAGTGGAGACTCCCTCCATAATAAGGACACTTCACAAAATTCTGAATTATGGATCATAAAAGAATAAATAATTGATCAGAGTTAATATCTTTGTCCTACAGCTGTAACTTGGGCCAAGGCTGTACTACAAACCCCACAGAATGAGCACTGAGCAGCTACAGCCAGGACATGATTGGATGGTTTACTTGTTTTGAACCTTGATTAGAATTTCTGAACTAATGGCTAATAATATTTGAAGCAAAACCATCTATACTATACATCCCTCTTCTTTCACTTCCCTTATCTTTTGAACTTACAGCGGAATCACAATGGAGTGCATGTACATCAGCTCTGTGTGCTTATTTCAAAAGATTATTTTTTTTATTGAACAAACCTTTAAAAAAACAGAATTTCACCAGCTCTGTTTGCTGACAGGGATGAAACAAAAACGTAGCTACAAAAAATGTATAGCTTTTATAAAAAATACATTACTCATGTCAATGTTATCATTTTTGACTCCGTCAAAACATGCAAACTTACACATACTGTTGCAAATGAAAAACAGGTGCACACTCAATCATGAAAATGATTTACAAAAACAAGAAACCAGGCAAGCCTTGTTCAGCTGGCCCGCAATAAGAAGCGCTGCCCTCTCGAGATTCTAACCCGGGTCGCCCACGTGAAAGACAGTGTCGTTTACCACTACACCACGGAGCAATACATTCGCCAGGTGTCAGTACAGCAAATTGACATTATATAATGTTGTCATACATTAACATCACGTCAAGTCTGAATATTTCGTTAAACGCCATTAACCATCGTGTTAAACTGAGTAACGTTTCTTATGAAGTTTACCTCCACCACAAATCGTACCTATGAACTGTATGTCTTTTGCCACTGGCCGTTTTAAAAGCTTATTAGCCAGTAATATGTCGCTAGACGCCATTACGCATTGTGTTAAACTTAGTAACGTTTCTTATTAAGTTTACCTCCACCACAAATAGCATCTATTAACTGTATGGCTTTTGCCACTGGCCGTTTTAACAGCTTATTTGCCATTCGTGAATGATACTGATACAATAACTACTGTATCAATATAGGTGACGATAACGGACTTTTACGTCAAGTGAAAAGACGAGAGAATCGTGTAGCCAGCGAAGTGTTTGACTATCCTGAAGAAATGCGAAGACATAATTCGAAAATCCACCAGAAATAGTCGCAAAATAACAGTAAACTAGTGATGGCTGTTCTTCTAGCAGCAGGATATTATGCTAACAGCGCTAACTCAGATTTTCTTTTTCAAAATAAAAGCCATCATTGAATTATATAAGGCGATATAGTTAACAATCTAGTCTGTCATTTTATGTTTAATGTCCGTTCCAATGTTGTTCTTGTCTGTTATTTTTTTACATACTAGATTGTTAACTATATGGCCTTCTAAATGTCAATGATTACTTTTATTGTGATAATGAGCATCTGAGTGCTGCCATCATAACATCCTGCTGCTAAAACAACGCTAATGAAGCCTCGTTTGGCCATCACTACAGTAAACAGTTTCATTTTAGGCTTACCGTAGCTACAGAAGGTTGTAGCCAGCAACGTTTTTGTCTAATCTGAACAAATCCTTTTTTACCACTTTAACAGCTAATTAGCCATTCGTGAATGACATTGAGTATCTAGCAATATAGGTGACGATATATTTCTAACTGACTTTTTTGTCAAGTGAAAAGACGAGAGACTCGTGTAGGCAGCGAAGTGTTTGTCTTTCCTGAACAAATCCTTATATCCACCAGAACTGTTTTATTTTAAGCTTCCTATTACGTAGCAACATAAAGTTATAGCCACCACTGTTTTTGTCTGTCTTGAACATCAAGCATGATGTGTGTTGACTGTGACCGGAGTCAAAAACGGAGTTTATTGGTCCGCAGCTCGCGGCTAAACACTACGCTATCAGTAAAAGACATTCACTCTTCTAGGCGGGCTCCGCTTACGCGGTCCGGCAATAAACTGGACCGATAGAAAGAAGGGAGGGGGGGTGAATACACTAAAAAAAAAAAAAAAACAGGGAGCCCGTAAGCACTAGAATAGCCAGTTAAGACAGGAAACTTGAGTCATTGGCCCAGCGACATAAATACCACCTATTTCATCATGTTACTTACTCAGTTCTAATGTGCGCTAGTCTCACTAGCATGCAATCCACCCACCACCCCTGCCTCCACCTGTGAGGTTGTGTTTCCTTCTGTGAGGGATTGGTACAGTGTACATTGTTCAATGATAACCCAAATGTAAATAAGACATTCCACAGAAAATTATTGGTTTTCAAGACGTTATGTTATTTACCTCATTGATTGTTAGGTGAGTGGGAGATGCCAATATGTGATTATGAGTTTGGTGCTTTTGAACTAATTTGACATGAAACCATCCTACCCCATACATGCACAATGTAGAGTGTCTGACTGTATACTATAAAGGGAATGAATGAGTGTTCGTCTGTGTGAGTCCAAACATGTATAATAGATTCACGTTATAAATGTTTTAACCAGGTAAGTATGCTAAGTACACATCTGAAGCTACAAACTGGGAGCAATTACGGTTAACTGTCTCTCTCACGGCTACCCTGCCGCCCAAAACACAATATAGAATAGTTGTACCTTTACATCCAGAACTACTTCAGGAGGTTTTTAATCAAGCATCTTTGACATAGAAAGTGTGCAAACAAATTAACACAAACTAACTTTGTGGGGACATGAAACCTAAACCTAACCCTGAAATCCATGTTCTCCATCTCCTAGCCCTAAACCTAACTCTAACACAGAAATGTCCTAGCTCTAAACCTAACCCTTCCCCTCACCCCCACCCTAACCTTAACCTAACCCTAACATAAAAAATTACACAACCTTTATGCTCAAAGTTAACCTAACCATAATCCTAATCAGCAATTCCTAAACCAAAAAAAGTATCCCAAATTCTAATACTATGCCCAAAAGTTTTATCCTAAATGTAACCTCTAATGTGTTACTTATTGAAACACATTTTCAGGTTTTACTGAATTAAAAGATGGCAACTCTCACACACACAAAGGTATGCAAACACACACAAGCCCTAAAGCAGTGGCCTTGTTTGCTTTCAAAGGACCAAGTTGAAAGTTGTATGAACTTGCCATATTCACTTGTACAACAGAAGGGAAATAAGAGTGGATATTGTAAATCCATCAAAAAGTTTGTTGCACACATGTACTATAATAAAGTGAATAAATATGAATGTGTGTTGCTCCAGAGCCTTTGGTCTCTTCTCGTATTGGGTTGTAGGTAGCAGGTCAGAGGAGCATGACACATTGAACACCCAATGGAAAGCTCCTGAAGCCACGCATACGATGTGCCCACAGCTGTCCTGGCAACAAAGTCTGCCAAGACAAATTTCTATGTATTCTAATACCGATGATGAAAGTTCCCAGCAACTTAATGTTTAAATTTTTACAGATACGGGAGGGCCAAGTCCAGGAGAATGAATATCATTATGCTATGTCTTCAGGCAAAATGCACAATTCGCTCCAATAGGTAGATATTAATGAGAAAAACTACAGGCTAGTTGACTTTGCCCCAGATAAGCGTAACTGTGTCATGAATATAACGTACACTGAGGTGCACCAGTCCTCCGCATCTTCTAGTTTATCAGCGGAGGAAAATCAAGAAACTAAAGCAACAACCGGCGATGAGTCACTAATGGAGGTCATCACTAGAGGATATTCATCATTACGTAGGATCACATGGGTTCCCAAAAAAGGGACAACCCTAAAAAGAGCACAAAGACTCAGAGCAAAATATGGCAGTGGGAGAAAATCATGGACCAGCCTCAGAGCGCTGATGGTGGGAATCTGACCCACTTACCCATCAGGCCTCAGGGTTTCAATGGAGAGGTCAGTTCTGTGCTACCAGGGCCATGGAGCCAACATTATAAGGAAAGACCGGACAGTCCATCTACATATGGAGGACAACATGACAGCCTCAGCTACAGAGCTGCTTCCAGCAATAGGCTTGGCCGCCACTCTCCTCTACTCATATTCATTAGCAGCAGAATGTACTGTACCGTATGAATAACAAATGCGGAACACACTGAGAAAATGTATAGCACATACCCTGACCAGGACAGAACCCTGAACCAATTTAGTATACATTACAGAATACATGATGAGCTTTGTCTTATTCAACAACTGGAAAAAGAAGTTATTGGTACATGGTCAGGTCGGTAATAACTTCCTGATGTACACAGATACTTCAGTAATTGTTAGTATCTGTACTCATTTCTAAAACTGAAAATTACCAGAACAAATTATGTAAGCAAAACAAATAAATTAAAAGCAAATAAAATAAGAGTAGTGCATTACTGTGGAATTGCAGAGCTGGCAACAGTGTCACTAAACATTGTGTTGAATATGGCTTATCTTTTCACCCCAGAGGGAGGGACCGGCCCTGGGGGCAGTTAAGGTATCTGTCATTAGGGCTGTTATGGAGTGTGGAGTCTGTCATTTGTTTTCATACCAGATTGCCTACAAAGCTGGCGGTGAGGGGCTGATTCCTCCCATCTTCATTTCAGCCTTTTATTGTTATAAAAAGAGACAAGAGAAAAGTGAACAAAGAATGATGAACGGCACCCGTCTTCCTTCTGGAGAGTGAAACACCACATCTCCAATTCTAATGAGAGAAGCAGTGGGAGAGAGGTCGGCGGGGGCAGGGGTGATTAAGGGACAATGCGGACATCAACCGAGGGATGGGCATCACGTGGGGGTCAGGGGGGTCTCCATCACAGCTTATGCTTATTTTCTGTGAATGAATCAGGGGACACGTGCCGTCTTGTTCCACCGTGTGCGTGTGCGTGTGTGTGTGTGTGTGTGTGTGTGTGTGTGCGTTGGTGGCCCTCCCAGCTGTTATGGTTGGATCCAACAGTCAACTTAACCTGTATAGCAGGAAGAAACCCAGAAAATTTTCTATTGGTTAAGATGCAGAACCTTGTATTAAATATCCACTACCAATATATATGCAGGCATGTCTCTATATGTGCACTTGATTGACTAAGAAGGTACTGTATATACTCTTCAAAGCTTCGGTAAATATTTTATATCTTTCAGACTTATTCCCATTTTCTGTCATTAAAGGTTAGGCCATTATTTGCTTTAGTCTAGGCTTTTTACCATATCCAGAGAAACACAATTACTAGTAGCCTAACCTTTACAGGACTTAAGATATGTGACTATAGTTTGTTTGTTGTCTGTCAGGCTCCTGATAGACTGCTTGATACAACACAGATGCCTCCTATCCATTACAGACCTAAGTGGAACTCTGTGGTCATGCCATTCATTCTAAAGACAAATGGATTCTGCCATCTTGTGGCAAAATTTGGAAACCACAAGTAAATGTGATGAAACTCCACAATTTTTACATTGTTCGTTAAAAGCATACTAAAACATTTGTTCATTCATTTGTTATTTGACTTTTGTACTAAGTGAGAACACTTTCACGTTTACAACAACAACCTGGGGTTACTGCAAGAAAAGAGGGGATGACTTTTCAAAGCTCTGCAGCCTATCTGCTGCACCCTTCATTTTCTTTGTGATTGGTGGTGATATATCTGAGACATCTGAGTCTCTGGGTGAGGTCAGAGTCGGGCTTCCCAATAAATTACAACCGTAAACATAAAATGTTGAAATGTCAGTACATTATCTTCTTTGTTTTTTATAATAATATGATGAACAACAGAGAACAATTGGCTATGTTTAGGCTCAGATTCATTGAGGACATAAACACATGATCTGAGTATATAAGTCAAACATATATCAGTAAACTGATATGTTTTCTCAAACTATATGTTACATATAGCAGAGGGAACGCGTGCTGGCCCATAAAGAACAACAGATTTATTCTTTGGCAAAGTTTCTGAAAGCAAAATAAATATATCTTTATGTCTATTGGACTTGTGTGTTCATGTAGGAGTGCTATTAAACATCACCAATCACAATCCCAGGGTAAATAAAGTCATGTGCAAATCAGTTTATTGTACACATACAGTTGTGTTCATATATTTGCATACTGTGGCAGAAATTGTGAAATTTTGGCATTGATTTTGAAAATATGACTGATCATGCAAATAAATTATCTTTTATTTAAGGATAGTGATCACATAAAGCCATTTATATAGTTATTGGCTCCTTTTAAAATCAGAATGATAACAGAAATCAACCAAATGGCCCTGATCAAAAGTTACCCTTGAATGTTTGGCCGTGTTACAGACACCCACAGGTGAACGTAATTTAATTAATTTAATTTTATCTATTAACCGCAAACTCATCCGCTTACATATAAACGCTGGCTATTGTCACCATATCGCCATTAATCTCTTCAACATTTAACAAACACAAGTCCATAACACAGCAATCAAAAATCGGATTTCACGAGTTGGTTCAAGTCATTACGAGAATGCAGCACATCTTACACAGAAGTCCCAGCATCCGCCCACACTAACACAGACAGGTATTCTCAAACTCGCAAATACTACAGGTTGTAACCATCGTTGCCTGTTAAACATTTCTACCAATGTGAAGAAAACAATCTCGCGTTGATCCCCGTTGTACAATTTCATAACACGCCTTTACAAATGTTTTGATTACCTGAAATAACTTACCTTGACCTGTCAACGATTCGCCATTGTTCATGCAAATTTATACGCTACCTTCCAGGTAACTTTGTAACGTTTTGCCATATAATGCAAATTAAAAGTTAATGCTGACTTAAAACAACAATTTTTATTACAAAATCACCATTGCTCATACATACACGGACCAAAATCATTGTTTTTATTTTTAACAATATTTTAAACCCAACCACGATACTATCAACCTAGTCATAATGTGTTTTCGGCCCAGGAATTGATTGTTCCTTCAAAATAATAGCATTGCTCATGTGATGTTTGTTTACTCTAGTGCTTTGTTGGACTACAAACCATGTGAAACATGGGATGTATCTTGCCGCTGATATAACACTTATTTATTGCCTGGGAATTTAACATTCCGGAACCCTAAGACCCCCATTGTTAAACATCAAACATAGCGCACCTGTTATAACACTCGTCCGGGGTGTTTATCAGTTGTTGTAAAACATCAAACATGGACACAACAATGCAATTATAACGTCACCAGACATGCATACGTCATTCCAGAAGTCCAGCCCTAACACACATCATACAGGAAGACCAGACTTCACACCGGAAGTCCCACCCAGCAAACCGGATGTCCCACCCACCTGTCAAATAAATCTGGAAGCCCCGCCCACCAGGGTCATAAATCATCAAAGTGACACAATATACCCTACATTTACTACTCAGGCTGCTCTGGAAAAAGATGGTGTGGTTGTTTCAAGGAGCACATTATGATGATCCTTGAACAAAAATTAGCTGCATGGTCGAGTTGCCAGAAAGAAGCTTTTACTGTGCCAATGCTACAAAAAAGCCTGGTTACAATATGCCCGAAAACACCTAGACACGCCTCACAGCTTCTGGCACACTGTAATTTGGAGTGACGAGACCAAAAGAGCTTTATGGTCACAACTATGAGCGCTATGTCTGGAGAGGGGTCAATAAGGCCTACAGTGAACAGAATACCATCCCCACTGGTTCTGGAGTGGCCATCAGTCTCTTGACCATAATATCATCGAGCCACTCTGGGGAGATCAACCGAAGACTTTGCATGACCTGGAGGCATTTTGCCAAGACAAATTGGCAGCTATACCACCTGCAAGAATTTGGGGCCTCATAGACAACTAGAACAAAAGACTGCACGCTGTCATTGATGCTAAAGGGGGCAATACACAGTATTAA
>JACXGI010004760.1:0-34959 GCA_016801175.1 Esox masquinongy | reverse complement strand
TGGGTCCATATAAAGCATCTAAAGTGAAGTTATTCCTCATGCTAACACTTCATTACATGACTTCCTCCCCCGTGATCCGGGGCTCTTATGTAGGTTTTCCTTATTTCATCTATCTGCAGGTGCAGTCCATGGGAATCACAAGCCGGCCGACTGTTTCCGGGAGACGTCGCTCTATGTCCCCTCTCTCTTCATCTTACACTCCCTTCATCGCTCTCTCCCACTCCCTCTCATCCAGCCTATCCTTCTGTGTCTCTCTCTCTCCGCCGTTTGACTCATCTCGCTGATTAAACCAGCTGATGAATATGCCTGTCACCTGCTCCGCGACCTCTTTACAGCTCCCTCCTTGATGACTGTGTCAGTGTCCTCGACACTCCCTCCCATTGATACACTCACACGGAGAAGACACACCCCTGGCAACAACAAATGCACAGGCATATACATTCCTTTGCGGTTAATTCGCCACCTGTTACGGCCTGCTTATGCCTTTGCCAGTATTGGAGTGAATGTAGAGTTCTGTGAAATACCCTCGATGCATGAAACCGTTGTCCCTTCATATTCTCCCTCCCAAGCTAACCGACAAATCTTCCAACCGCAACCATGGCTTGTAGTCTGTTTAATGCCACATTATTACCATACTCAACTTGTTTTCGCTTAAAAATGATGATTCACTCGTCTCCCGGCGCCTCACGCGTTTGTCATGCTATGAACACGAGTGCCATGATCGACGTTACCTGACTTACTGACAAACGTCTAACTTCTGACGGATCAATCACCATGGCATCGTCACAGCCACAAATATGTATAGCGGTTATGTTAAATGACTCACAGAAATACCACATCCCATGTTAACATCATTTTGAAACTCAGTTCCAATTGCATGAGTAGCAGTGGGAGGGAAGACAATTATCTAACGCCTGTTCAGACTGGCTAGGCAAACAGGGAATAACATAACATAATAACTGGGGCTTTTCTCTACTTCTACTCAAAGTACCTAAAGAGCACAAGCCATTGAGTTAGTTAGATTCATCATCTAGTTGAGTTCCTCCTTAGTGCAAAACGTTACCCTTGTTTGACATTTCCCTTCTTGTTTGTTGACTTGACCTGTCATTGATCAATTATGGAAATAGCTGTGAAATGCAATTTCTTTTTTCTGTGTTGGACTAGGCGGCAGGTCTCAGCAGTCAGCCCACAGGGTAGAAGCACCAGACCAAAACAGACTCCAACTAACCGAATCCTATTTTTTTCATTCAACCCCAGTTGCTGGAAACAAGGAAGTTAGTGGAATAGGACATTTTGCCAGAAAACTCTGCCACAATGAGTGCCTGTGGATCAATTAGGGTTAAATGACTTGCTCAGGGACAGAACAACTAATTTTCCACCTTACCAGCTTGGTGAGTCACTGAAGGAACTGGATTTTGACCCGTTTTAAATTAATTCCAAATAGTCAATGAATTAATGTAACAAATGAATTTAATATATAAAGAGAGTATTACAATTACAGCACTAGTATCAAAGATTAAAGTACTCCGGAGATATGAGGTGTTTGCAGGAGCAGAGAAGCATGCAGAGTTCAGGAAATGCGAGAGAGCTTCCCCAAACTCTGCTCTGGTTTATATCCCCAAACTAAAGTTGTGGGGATTGGTTTACTAACGTGAAGATACCAGACACACAGAGTATAGGCTAGGAAAGGACAATGGGGGACATTATTATAAATGGCTATACTAAATACTGAAGAATCATAGAGTATGTAAATAAAGACAGAATTGACATTTTTCGGTTCCTTCGTCATCCAACCACCAGTAAGGTCAGATGCTCTAACTGCTAGGCTACCTGCTCCCCCGTGAACGTCTGAAACCAGTCCTTCCCTTAATCTCGCTCCCAGAAAAATCCAATCAAATGCGCAAAGTCTTTTGGACAGACGCAGCCTTCGTTTGCAAATAAACGGATGGGGAGAAACTCCCGCCAAATAGTCGTTGACTTAATCAGGGTCCGGCCTCCCTTTGGAACCATGCCTTGCCGATGTGGGATTCGCTAAAATGTGATAAAGACAAATAGGGAATCTAAATGGGTCACTTGCTATGTCACTTCCTTGGGCCCATGGTATAAGGGTTCTGATCACATGATACGGTCACTTCACCTGAGGCCAAACTGGCATCGTTGATGAATTATATGAGCAACAGCCTGGGGATGAGGTTAGGAAGGAATTCACTAGAACGAAAGGACTGTATCAGTCAAGACATTGTCTCATCATAGCATGAAAGCTGAACCAGGCAGAGAATCCACGCTGACACGATACCCGTCACAGAGCCTCCCGGAGCAGAGTCATGGCCATTGTTGTTGCCTCCTCCTGACCACAGTGTCTTAACAGTAACCGAAAACCACGACCAGCGGCAGGAGAGAACTGAGGTGTGACCGACTGTACTGGATGACATCATCCAGAGGTCGAGCACATCAGCGCCATCAGAGCCCGCAGTGAACAAAAGCGGCAGCCTTCATGTTTCCTATAAGGGTCCTTGCCGACCAACCCTCCCTCCCTTCCTTCCAAACCCAACATCCCTCACTTCCCATACACACTTCCCCTCCCTCTCTCGCCACCCTCTCCCTCGCTGCATTCCTCCTCTATCTCCCCCACTGATAAGGTAGTTAGGGTGGGATTGCTAAAATAACACTGACCAGGAAAAAGAGGAAAGGAAATACGTGTCCTAGTTTGGTTTTGGCCAGATTATTTGTCTCAGGGTTACAGAGGAGCTGGGGCTTGTCTGTGAACCGGCATACGGGATCGAGTCCACATACTATGGATGTGGTCAGTCCATTGGGTTTGACAGGCCTGTTGCATTTCCTCTGTCGTTCATTCACGACTAATCAAGCTTATCTTCCTCATCTCACCACACTAATTATAATGTTATCGGATGTACGCATACCGGAAGGGAAGAGGTAATTCGAGAGGGCTCACTCCACCTTAAAATCTGTCAGATGTTTTATAGAAATATCAGTGTTGTAATTTGCAAATGATGAAACCAATATGTACACATATCACATATCACACTACACTGTTTAAAAAGGGGTAGTCAGTCAGTCAGTCACTCATTCACTCAGTAAGAGACATTGTGTGTGAAATAACGGCATCAAAATGAATAGCTTATCAATGCACCATCACAACATAAAGTAATTTAAAACCAAAACAAACGAGTAACAGCTAATAGTGCTTTAAGAAGCTTTACAGCGTTCATTCTGTGAACATGACGTATACAAATCCTGAAGGAGTAGCTGGACAGCAATCAGCATGGGCCTACGCTCTGGAACTGTCAGTATCTGATGACGCGGACTCACCTATCAACGTCACACCTGTTCATTAGTTTCCAAATGAAAAAAAAGGCTAACTTTGACTGGTTTTCATGACCCAAAACAAAAAATTAGGATTATTTGAAAGGGACAATGCACCACAAAAGACAAAAGCATCTGCTCCCTGAACAACGAGGTTTCGCAACACATTTAGCCTATAGCTCATTGATATCTCTAGTAAGACATAAAGACGTTCCAGAACCTTTACATAACAAAACAACAGACCACTGTTTCACTGTTTCATATTATAACATAGTGAAGAAAGCAGGTGGAGACAAGGAAACAGACAGTACTCTAAAGCAACAATCTGTTTTCTACAAAATGTTTTTTTTCAAATCCTTTGCAGCACATTGCTTGTTATTTCATAATGAGAGAAACGGTATCACTGGGCATTCAACACACCCTCGTAAAATCATATAATCATAGACCTTCAGTATCAATCAACACTGTAATTCCAGGTGTCATTTAGATTGACTGAAGAGGGAAAGGCTTTGGCAGGAAAGTGCAACTATTAGCATAGAGGTATAGTCATTAGTTTCATTTAGCAGAGTTGGATCGGCAATACCATTCAACCCCTCACAGACAAACACACACACACGTACATACCCACACAAACACACAGATGTACACTCACGCATGGTGTGTGTCTGGACAATGGTTACACCCATATGAAGAGGGAGAGAAAGCAAGAGACAGACAGAGACAGAGAAAGAAGGCTGACTGCTAAATGTTGTTGATGCTGGAGGCATCAGTAGAACACAGAATGATGGATGAGTCTCATTATGTGCTTATATGGTAGCCTTGAGATTGACCATACTAATAAATTCGCCGGTCATATACAACATGCGTCTGTTTAGATTTAGACAGCAGGCTAGGATATGATATGACAGGTGACAAACACATGTAGGGACATTTAAGGAGTGGGGACTATTCAAGAATGACATTAACATGGTGTGGATGATGAATTTGTGTGAGTGTGCGTGTGTTTGTGTGTTTTTACATACAGTTAATTTGTCTGGTTTAAGTTGCTGCTCCCCAATCCAGTGACTTGCCCACCGATCCCCATGGCAACAGGGTCATCACCTGATCAGGGTGTGGTTGGTCGGTCAGTCAGGCCATCTGCTGCTCTGCTCGGGGTGTTTCTGGCGGCATGGGCGTGGTGCTGCCGAGTGCTACTGGTTAAGGCTGCGTGTGTGTGTGTGTGTGTGTGTGTGTGTGTGTGTATGTGTGTGTGTGTATTGGAGTGTGGTGATGAGGTGCAGGGGGCAGGGGAAGTTTTGGGTTCTAGTGTGCGGTTTGGATGAGGGCCACAGACTCCTCCTTTCTGTCCAGTCAAATCCTCTCCATGAAGGGAATGAGTGGGGGAGGGGAGGAGGTAAGTCGTTAGCAGATGTTCCCTTCTCCCACTGGGACTTGGAGGGCCTCTGCACAACCACTTTCCCCTAAATTCTCTGTAAATGATAGACACGTGCTCAATGCTCCAGGCGTGAGAGAGAAAGAGAGAGCGAGAGGAAAGAAGGAAAGGCGGAGAGACCCAAATGGATACAGAGGATGGGAGAGTGACAGAAAAGTAGCAAGAAAGACAGAGGGAGCGAAAAAAGGGTGAGAGCAGAAAGAGGAAGGGCATATGGAGCAGTTATGGTGCAACATGTCGTGTAGCTGTGGGGTGTCTCTACACCAGATACTGGTGCACGGTGGACAACCTGCCTTCGAGCAACTCAGTCACAGCTCCATCTTATTTACAAAAACTCCATGTAGACCTGTTTCATTGGCAGGCCTCTAGCTTGGGGACCAGAACCGTGGCCTGCTACCTGGAACGTGTCGGAGTCACACAGTCTCAGTTCCTCCTCCTCTTCCTCACCTCCCTCCTCACTTCTAGTTCCTGTGTTCTCCAGTTGCCTCTGGAAACGGCCAGATACCCGTGCCGTCCCATTCGTCAGGCGACAGAGCAGACCCCTGTTCATTTCCACAGGTTGTTTACAGCAGGTTACCCTGCTGTAAACACAAGCTGTGATTGTTGTGATGTGTGTCTCAGTGTGAACTGCAGTCCTATGCCACAGACTAATTCTGTTTCTAGGTTGGTTATATTTCTGTGAGGGTTCAGGATATTACCAAAGGGTTAAAGCCCGGAGGATTAAAATATTGTAATTTGTTTTGCCACAGAAGACACCGTTTATGTATCTAGTGTAGAGGGGCTTCAATGGTGTGTGGTTTTCATCCACCAGACTAAAAGCCCAGGCTCCAGGGTTTTAACTCAAACTGAACAGTACAAAAGGATGACATGAGGTCAGGATAAACGAACAGATCAGAGAGCAGGTATTTCATTCATAAAAACAAACTCGCTGGACTGACACGTAAGTAACTCGCAGTCTAGCCTACATTAAAAGGAAACACCCACAAGCCATAAGACCCATGGGCCAAAACACACAGGAGTGTACACACGGGCGCTAACACAAAGACAAGCACTGGCAAGGTTAAAGCACAAGCCAAGTGCATTCAGCACAGCTAAGCGACAGAACTAAGAAAAGCTGTGTCCTGACTGCGGGATAAAATTACATGCAAATATTCTATTTAATAAGGAGTAACCTTGGCTTGCAGAGATTTTAACTGCTCAGGGGTGGATGACTACACACAGACACAGATCCACTACTGTACTGTTCTGACTGAATAGATAATAACAGAAGTGAACCCCTGTCTGGTGAAGAATGACAGAAGAAAGACACTGACAATGTTGGGTCCAGCCAGGTCACCAGGGAGACTCATTTCTACTACACAATTCAAGATTTGGGAGAAGAAAACACAACAAAATGTAGTGGTACTGGAAATTGACTAGATTAGCCCAAACTTCTGTAATCAGGAGAAGCGAGAGCGAGAGTTTGAGCTATCCAACTGGGTGCAGTGTAGGGGTTTTAAAATGAGACTCTCAAACAACAGTAATAATTAATGTCAAAAGTTATTTAATAATTTAGCTGACAGGGTTCTTGCAGGTCGATTAAATGTTGCGTCCTGAAAATGTCAATCAGGTGAGAAATGCAAATAACCGAAACGCTCCGGTTTGTAATAATGAGAACATCAGAATCTCTCTGAGTAAGGAGAAAAATACAACTTTCAGCAAGTGGCCAATCTGCAAAGATAGGTGAGACACTCATTTTTCATGTCGGCTATGACGTAACATGTCGGCTATGACATAAATCTTATTCCAGAGGCGGATAGCATGCTCTTTTCTTAGGCCAGGAATAGCATACAGATTGGATCCTATTGGGCGTGTGTGAGCGTGTGTGTGTGTGTGTGTGTGCGCGTGGGGGAGGGTGTGTGTGTGTGTGCATGTGCGTATGTGCGTGTGTGTGTGGTGTGCATGTGTGTGCGTGCGCGAGGGGGCGGGTTGGAATGGTATTTGCTGACCCATGCCTTGCAAGAGGGCAGGTGGTGTGGAGAACAGCTCTATCAAGCCTCGGCGCAGCCTCCATCGCCCCTCTAACGCGCCACCCGTTCACTAACCACTCCTGTGGACGGTATGTGTAGAAAAACAATTTAACAGACTTAATCCCGCCCTGTCGAGAAGAGATTACGCTGCCCAGGGTGACTGAAAATGGCCAGCCATGCAGAGATTATTGTACTGTTCTTCTAAATCTACCCTCTCCCTCTCCCTCACCCCCCCACCTTCCCCATTTGGCCGCTCGCCTGACCGAGCAAGGATGTGCGCCCTCAGAAGTCAATAGCCCAGGTCCTCCTTCCTACAGCCCAACCGCTTTCCATCTTCAGCCCTGTCGGTATGGGCTGCTTAATGACTCTAAAGTAAAATAAAAGGGATCGGATAACACCACTGTCTGTAGGTACCTGAAAACAGAATTATATGTATGGCCAACGAGAGGGGCAGCGGTCTAAGTCAGTGGTTCCCAACTCCAGTCTTCCAACAGCATGCATTTTAGCTGTAGCCCTGGACAAGCACACCCAGTTCAACTTAAAGAAGGCCTGATAATTAGTTGACAAATTGAATCCGCTGTGCTTGTCAGGGGCTATGATATAAATGTGTACTGTGGGTGGTACTAGAGGACCGGAGCTGGGAAACACTGGTCTATATCACTGACTAGCAGTACAGCTGTGTTATTGTGTGTGTGTGTGTGTGTGTGTGTGTGTGTGTGTGTGTGTGTGTGAAGACACTACGATTCTCCCAAAACCTCTGCGGAGTTGTTGCGGCAAGGCAAGGTCATAATCACATGATAGGCGATCTTTCAAACATGAGAAATTCACGGTGTAGAAAAGATAGTTCTATATGTGCAAAAACCACTGAACCTTGTTCTCTAAGGTTACTATATGAGATCATCCTAGACATTTCCAGTGTCTCAGCTTTTTAATATTCTGTACTTTAGGTACCCTGAAGTAATGGATTATAAAACAAATATTCACTACAAATCAGTGGAGGAGGTGAATACGTTGTTGCATAATATCTCCAATCTATGCTTGTGTCTGAGTTATCTTGATCATTATCGTAATCAGTAGTCATTATCACTTACAACCTGTAACAAGGAGGGAAAAGGGTGGTGTTGTCAAACCCGTTTTCACATCTATTTAATTAGTTAATTATTAATATTACATACTGTGAATCTTAATTACTAGACTGGAGGTATGTACCCTGTTTTGCTTATAAAAATTTACATTCTCTGCATCCGTTTTTCAAAGAGTCCACTTAACACTGACTCCCACCCCAAATCACTTAACAATGACTCCCACTCCAAATCACTTAACACTGACTCCCACCCCAAATCACTTAACAATGACTCCCTCTCCAAACCACTTAACACTGACTCCCACCCCAAATCCCTTAACACTGACTCCCACTCCAAATCACTTAACACTGACTCCCACCCCAAATCACTTAACACTGACTCCCACTCTAATTCACTTAACACTGACTCCCATTCCAAATCACTTAACATTGACATCCACCCCAAATCACTTAACACTGACTCCCACCCCAAATCACTTAACACTGACTCCCACCCCAAATTAACACTGACTCCCATTCCAAATCACTTAACACTGATTTTCAAACCCCAAATCACTTAACACTGACTCCCACTCCAAATCACTTAACACGGGCTCCCACTCCAAATCACTTAACACCGACTCCCACCCCAAATCATTTGACACTGTTAAACTGGTCTTTATATAGTTAGATCATGAGGACATGGATTTTCATCAACCCAACTAATGGGTTGCCTTACATGTGAGAGGTCAACAGCGAAATAACAGATGAATTCACTTCAGTTCATGTTCCACACTTGATCCACCCACAGTTGAGAATCAGAGCATCCCGAATTAGATTATTACAGTTTCTTGTGCCATTAGCATTTAGGTTTAAATAATTTACAGAAAAGGCTGAGTGTGTGTGTGGCTGTGTGTGTGTGTGGCTTTGTGTGTGTGGGCTGTGTGTGTTTGTGCTTGGTAACACCAGCCGTGGGGGCTAATAGGTGTATGAGTGCTCAGTCTAATTACATAAGGAGCAGCTACCTGGTATGCTCTGTAAAAACATAAGCGTGACAGGATAGGTTCTTCAACAGCACTCAGGCTAATGCACAATTAGATAGCTCAATGTTCTCTTATTAATGAAGTTTGAATGTTCTGTGTGTGTGTGTGTGTTGTGCGTTGGGTGTGTGTGTTGTGTTTGTGTGTGTTTACATACATAGATCAGAGATTTGGGGGGTTCCCCTGCCACTCCCTCTCTCATCCAGATGGAGTACGGGTGTTTATTTATCTCCCCAGTGCTCTACCCTACTTTGAGGGCAAGCCCAGGGGACGTCTGTGCTTGTCTCCAAAAGGAGATGGGAGAGAGGAACTGTGTAAGAGAAGGTGAGGAAGAGAGTTAGTCTGTGAGTGAAAGAGAGAATGTGTTTTTGTGTGTGTGTGACAGAGTATGTGTAAGAGTGTATGTGTGTGTGTGTGTGTGTGTGTGTGTGTGTGTGTGTGTGTGTGTGTTTGTGTTGTGTGTGTGTGTTAGGTAAAAAGATGGCTACACAAACCCTTTTGGCGGGTTTCCCATAAGCAAGTGCTGATGGGTATTTGCTGTTGCATGTTGTTGTTGTAGAATGTCAGCTAACACAAGCTTTTGACAGTTTCCGCCCACCTGCTACAGTAAATGGCTGGAAGTGACCGAACTGAGACCGAAATCCCTGTGTGAAAGTGTCATGTTAAAGCTGTGATAGACATACTGTAGACATAACATTTACAACCCATTTTCCCACAAAAGTCATTACATTCTGTCAGGGTCAGGGAGTATACATTACTGAGAGATGTTAATTCGCTCACTATCCTCTGGCGCATCAACACACAGAACCTCCCGCAGTTTGAGCTAAAAGGAAAGAAAGCCAATAATAATTGAACAGGCAGGTGTTCGGTTATTTCCTCTCTCCCTGTAGTGACTCATCTGTAGGAAATCCCTGAGGATCCATCAGTAGCCATCGGGTTCATTAGAAAGTAATGCGTTTCCATAGCAACCAGCTCTTTACTTTCAGGATTTACCATTTTTACATATCGATCTCTGGGGATGTGAAGCTGGGGAATTTCTTTTCATCAATGTCGAAAATAATTTGATTTAGAAATCATTACATTTGAACCTAAATTCCTTAATGCGAAGGAATACAATGGAATGGAATTCCTCCAAGTCCATGCAAGACGGATGTGCGCCAATTTCTTATTTCAAAATTGGAAAACTTTGCCTTGAGCCAAACATATCACTGTCTGTCTCATACTTGTAAATCATTGTTACCCCAATATTCCCTATCCATCTCTCCTGTCCTGACATGAATTAGGTACCACACATGAAATGCAGTCTATTCTCTGCAACAACCTTAGCAGGTGACCTGTCAAACAAAAAGAAAACACCATGTTCATTGTATTCAGTGGATGTTGGAGAACAAATACATTCAGAACGACGAAAAGGAAGGAAGGAAGCAGCTGCGGCTAGCTGCTCCTGAAAAAAAAAAAACTGCCCTGTTATCATCAATTTTAATCCAGAAATCTACGAGGTTTGAGCCTCTCTTGCTGGCCAAGGCCAGGGAAAACAGAGAGCTTCAGGGTCAGCGACTGCTGTCTTTGGGACCGCTCTGCTCAGCTTTGTTTTGGTAACAACACGTGAGCAGTTCTGTACCTCACACTAAACCCAACAAAACCTTTGGGGCCAAACTCAATGGAGGCTTTGTTTGAGAGGTGCAGTGCTGCTTACTCTTACCCAGGCCGAGCTACAGCACCGAGTAGGCAACGACAGAAGCCAAAAGCACCTAAGCCCACCTCAGCTCTCCTCAGACTTCAATGTATCCCCTGCAGACAAATCTGAAAGCTTATACAAACACAACAAATAATGAATCATGTGAATATCAAAATTGCACAGCACCAGTAGAACTCAAGGCCCGTCTATTCGTGTGAAGAGCAAACTTCTGGTCACATTTTGTGAAATCCTTATTTACATTTAAGGGCAGCATTATCTATTTACAGCTAAGGCAGCATGACATCAACAGCCCCAGGTGGGATGGTCTAGAGGTGGATGTCAACACTTGAGTGACAGCTGATGTGGTGTTGCCAGCACCTTGAAGACACAAGGTTTGAGGTCAACAAACCAGTATTTCCTTGGCAGCTCTCTTGGCCTCGCTGTCAGCGAATAGAATAGAACAAAGAAGGAGAAAGCTGACTGACAGACCAAGTGCCTCCCTCCCTCCACGATCGTCCCTGCGGAAAAATGTGTCACCCGAATGCACACTTTGTTCTGCCCGGCATTCCATCTCTTTATTTTGGGCCAAAGCCTTTTAACTCCAACCCTTTCATTGTTTTTATCTGGTGTCCCCTCATGCAGTTTTCAGTCACAGTAGTGTCACTGTAGTACAGGGGCCAGGGAAATACATTGGGTTACACTGCAACATAAAACAATGAACAGCAACAGACAGCCTCATGAATAGGATTAGCGCTAACTTTCACCTCAAGAACCACTCTGTACTATAATAGCTACACATTTTATTTGGTAATTGGAAAAAAGTTAGTGAGAACCAACTAAGAAACTGTTATCTTGGCGTCAGGCGAAATCCTAGCGTACACTACGTACAATCATGTTTAGTAATAACATGGATCAACGCCAGAGCTATAAAGTCCACTGCGGTAGAGCTGTCGTTTTTAATTGAACTACTGAAAATACCAGGATTATAATCCTCTTCTGTTGGATGAGTACATGGTGAAGGCTTTCATTCATAACGCCACCACAGCAGCTTTTAATAGCCTACACGAGAGTCACAAAGGACCAAATAAATTACTCACAAACTGTGTACAAAACAACAATGAAGCATAAAATACTGCTGACAGTATACCATTAACCATGCATACAGACAGACAAGACTTCCCAAGAGCCAACCTGCACCAGACTCTCACATTAACAATTAAAAGAGGATGAGCAACTCGATCTCTCCAATGGAATTGTAACTAGTAGAACACAGACAGGGAGAGTTAATGCAAGACAGAAGGGACAGGGCGCTGGGATGTCGTGCGGGGGCCATCTTGAAGAAGAAGAGAAGCAGGGAATCATGGTTGGTGGTGGTTGGGGAGTTGTTTGCACAGAGAGGGTCTGAGTGGTGGCATGGCAACTAAAAATCTGGGGGTCTCTCTCCTTCTGAAATGTAACATTTCCAGAAATCACTGGCAAAGCATGACTGCTGTAAAAAGTGCTTTATGTACTCTTAGAATTAGGGGTGTCTTCAGAAACTTCGTAGTTAGTCACAGGACAATTTCATTCAATGGGTTCATGTTTGCACCTTTGTTTGGCTGAGGATTTATTTTGCAGGGACTGAAGGCATGGTTTAGTAGGGGTGTGGCTTTTGGATAAATATTTTCTGGCCATTTGTTACAGTGAATTTTAATCTTTTCTGTTCTACTGTAATCACATGTTAAAAATTGAACACTGACAATTTTCTAGCATCAATTTAGTTTACAGAGGTGTATGGCTTCCTCAAGAGCCTATGCAAATCCCAAAGTAGGAATAGTTACCACAACACCATATGTAATAATCATTCATTAATATTATTCATATTATAGTTGGATGTGTGTTTGTGTTAGATGAAACATTATTCATGTGTTTAAAATTGTCAAATACTTCTAATATGAATAAATATTCAAGAATTTTAAATCTGCAGTGTCCAAACTTAAAATGATGAACAGGAGTTACACTTACTCTCACAAGTGGCCAAAAATAATTATATGTTAACCAACCCCTCCATCTTCTGATAGGGTGTTGCCATCATATAAAGTTATTTTTTGAACATTTTAGACAGTGGTTTCTTGAAGAACCTATTTGACCTGAAAAGGTTCCCCATTTTGTGGCAATCTTTTAAAGCCCAAAAGATTACTAAAGAGTGTGGGCAGACCAAATCTCTTATTTACGAAAAGAGCTAAGCACAATTTACCAAAGCTTTGGGCTATGAAGAGTTTATATGTTATGAATGGCTTATTTGGAACAATATATGGAGTAATAAAGTTACAAAACGTCAAAGGGCAAGGCAAGGCTAAGCAAGCTGATACAGTTTAGCCCCAGCAGTCATCATGCGCTAGAACATTCCTCTGCATCTGGCCCTCCGACAAAGACAAACAATAAGTTTGTTTTTATAGATATCCAATCCATACACAAAACCCTTATTCGCAACTTCTAATGAAAACTCAGTGGCCTGCGCTGAGTTTGAATTCTTGATTAAAGCTAATCTAGACAAATGGCACAATATCACTAACCACAAAAACAGTGAGCTCTTCTAAGACATCAGCGAAACTGAAATTGCATCTGCATTGTATCTATCATCATGAAGTCTTGGTTTACACTGAGCCTCTGGGTACAGAAACCAGAAGAGACACAACTGATATTGATACATTCAAGCCCACTTAGACAAACAAAATGAAGGCATGCTCCGGGTTTTTTTCAATGCAATGTTTGACAGTGAACTTGTTGATTTAACATACCATGTGTTATAATAACACTATGAAGATCAAACGCAGCATTACTGAGAGAATGTGGCCCACACTTGGCCGCTATAACTCAGTAATAGCATACTAAGGCATGTGACAATGTAAAAAAATTGCTGGTTGTCATCAACTTTCCGACTTCCAGTGACGTCATTCTCAGGCTTCTGTTTGGATGGTAATTCCGTACAGCATATTTTCAGATTAAATTCACGACCAAAAATAAGTCATGGACACACTGTAGGCTGCTACAGTCAAGCTACTCGCCATGTTTAGTTCTTGTTTCAACGAGTAAAAAAGCAAATACAGTAGCCCAGGCTTCAACTGCAAATACCAAAAGCCAGTTTCCCATAAGACAGCCTCATGGTCGGCAATCTTTGGGCTTTTTGTTTATAAACGATCATACTGGGACTTTTCACACATTTAAAATTGAGTCACAAAAAAATAGCAGATTCTTAACACTGAATCAAAGTTTTATTTTTGACAAACTTCAAACGCGCTCAGTCAGACTACCTATTAAATGGAAGCTATAGCCCACCTGTCAACCGCCTCTCCTAACAGACAGAGCAATGAGTGTAAAAGGATGTTGTCTCACCTTTATTCCTTGCTGTTGAGTGGTTAACGTCAATTTGGTTTCATCCAACAGTAAAACTTCACAATAAAACTCCTCTTGGGTAGCACAGAAGCAACTCATGTCTTCTCTTTTCGGAGAAAAATCGAAATGATGGACTAATATTATAAGTAAATGAAAGTCGCTATTTATTCATCAGCCAATCCTCTTATTGTAACGGCTCTGCAAAAAGAGAGAACCCAGTTATTCACCTAGCAAAATGCATTAGCTAATGGATTAAAAATAACTGTGCACCTGCTAAAACAAAAAGTCACAATACTGTAAAAAGAAAAAAAATGCTAATAATAACATTTTGCAGATGTAAAAGCTTCTAAACACTAAACGCAAAACACATTGTGCTCTCTCACAAACATTGCGAAACCGTCTTGAAGATTGTTATTTCAACAATCAGACTATTTTGAGCAATGAAGGCTATTTCTTCATAAGCAGTTGGCTAGTTCAGGTATATTTAATTTCATACCGCAAGTTTCCTTCCTTTAGTCCAATAAGCACATTAGTTATGCGATCTTCAGTGTCCTCCAGGTATAATATTCATAGGAAGACATGGTAGAAAAAATATTGTAAAATGTATCCGATTTTTGATCTAGAACTCTTTCATTTGTATTTGTCTTATATCCGGCAACACTAAAAGTGAAGACTGATGTGTAGCCTGCACTTGTCTGTTAAAAAAAGGGAGCCAAAACCCTCGCCACTCTTCAGCATTGCAGACAGTCCGTTGCTAAGGAGCGTGTCCATCTCTCACTACAAAGCTTCCCCGCAAAAAAGACTCCGCCCCATCTGGACTTTCCACCCATTGAAGCGATACGGCCAACAAGCATTCAAAGATGATACTGTACAATCATGCCACCTGTCGGAGATATGCAAATTCTGTCTGTCTCCTAATTAAATTAAATTCCAGTGGGCTTTATCGCCATGGAAAACGTTTACTTTGCTAAAGCAAGTGCAAAATAAGAAAATAACAACAAATAATTAACAAAAGTGACATAAAAAATCAGAAATTCTAAGTCGGCAAAAACATGACACATATTTAGATTAAAAAGGATAACGAATAAAAAGGATAACTCAAATGTTCGTGTTGAAACAACGTGTTATAAGTTAAAGAATGAATTCAAAAACATAATAAATAAAGAGATAAACATTGCTCAAGATTGCCCTGTTATTTGTTCTCCACTGGTTGCCGTTTTCTCATGGTAAAAGGTCACATAATTTACTGCTCTGATTTGAACGTCACACTTTTTCTTCTGTGTGTGTTCTGTTCAAATTCAGCTTTAATGATTGCATGCACAAACTAGAAAAAACACATTTAAATGGACATATACAATGTGCTTGTTAATGTTTGAGTGTCTATTTTTATGGGTGAGTGTTTGTGTAAAAGCATGTGTTCCCAGTTGAGCAAAGTCAGTGGTCAGACATGTCGAGTTATGAGCTATCTGATGCCCTGTAGTAACCATCTTTGAGCCTGTTTGTATGAGGCCCTCTGCTTTATTACCTAGTTCCTAACAAATTATTATACGGGAGGAGAAGGTATGAATAAGCCAATTTCAAGCCGCGCATGATGATGCTCACATCATTGGAAACAACCCTACATATCATATGCCAGAACGGGTCCGGATAGATTCATAGATAACATTCCAACCCAAATGATGGCAATGTAGGCAAGGAACTGTACCCTTTCCTGCACTGGTGCATTGGGATTTCATATTTAAACCAGAAATAAAAGAGTGCCCCCTACTGGTCCACCAGCAGCACCTGCGCTCCAAGAACAACCTGCCTGGCTTCTGATGGTCTAGATCAGTGGTATTAAACTCTTACCCAATGAGGTCAGAAACCTGCTGATTATGTTCTACCTCGCTCATCATAATTGCACCCACCTGGTGTCCTAGGTCTAAATAAGTACTGGAGGTAAGGGTTGCAATAGAATAAAAAAGTCTCACTTGAGGTCCAGAGTTTAGTTTGACCATTGATGGTCTGTGACAGTGGTTACACAGTCTCGGGTTTGTGTGTGTAGACATTGAACTATGACAAAATCAAGCCATCACATTAGGTTACATTTAGTTGCAATTAGTTGATACTGTAATTTTATTAGGGGGTCACAGTAAGTTCTACCTTACTTTACCCTGACACCCTGTGGTGGTTCTTTGCTAATACCTCCCTAGAAATCAAAGAGGGGTAATAATATAGAGGTTGTTTGCAGTTTTGTAGAATATCAAGCTGCACTGACCTTGCAATATGTATAGGCTAGACAAGGGTTTAGATGTGTAGTGTTTCAAAAATGCTAATGCAAGTACTTTTGGGCATCATTATTATATCCTACAATATATTTAGGGTAGAGTAAACCTATAACAACTACACAAAGTCATTGGAATGATGAATACAAATTTGAAAAATAGGTCACATTCTTACCAATTTCCAGTAAAAGGAAAGAATTTGGTCTAGCATATCCCACTTCCTTTCAAATTACTTTCCTTCCATTTTAAAGGATAGGCCTCAACCAATCAGATATCAGACAGGAAACATCCCAACAATTTTGATCTGTAAACAAAGTCAATCTCAGATTTTGTTTTCTCACGGCCTGAGGACAGATACCCTTTGCGCATCATCATCATTATCACCATCAAGCATGCGCGCAGGCTGACAGAAGGCTACACAGACAACATGGCGTAACGAAGGAAGCAATCCTACGAAGAAAAAACGCGGAGGGAGACACAAAAGAAAAAGTTTAGTTGGAGTTGAAGACTGTAATAATTTAAAGTTTAGAATGGACCCTCGTGTAAAGTTAGTTTCGTGTTTTTGATTTGGACTTTTCACCCTGGAGGGCGTTTTATAAACTACTCGGTGCAGAGAGGTGCGAATGTTCATACAGGTATGATAATTTACCTTCGCTAAATGATAGCTCGTGAACTACTGTAGATAGCTTGTTAGCTTATTGGTGAGCAGTCTGCTACACGGTAGCATTAATGTGGCTAATAGCTATCTGCAACCTGTTGTTTTGAATGGCGAAAAAATAGCACATTAATCTGGCAATGCAAGTATCTCCGCTAGACCTTTTTAACCGAGTAGTACTTGAACCTGTGAAAACTGTTTCAAGTATGTCTGCGAAAATGAGCTGGCATCAAAGTTCTCAGTTTAGCTTCTGATGAAGCTAACTAGCCTAGCTAAATTTAGCCCAGGCTGCTATTAGCTGTCTGGAATATAGCTAGAAAAGGACGCCACTTATGGCAAGCTACCCACACTTCAAGAAACACTTCGCTACTTTCTTACTGACGATAACGTTTTGAAACAGATAACTAGCACAGCAGCGTTTAGTGCATTTAGCTAACCAGTTTAACGTTTCCGTTTCGGGTTACTACAGTACTAATCTGTTACAATTACATGGTTTGGTAACTTTTGAGAAACTTGCTAACTGTAACTACGTTGCAATTTGTCACTAGCTTTTTGTTTCAACTGGTTTGTGTCAAGAAGCTTGTTTTGCCAACGGAAATCTTTAGGTTGTCATGTACTGATTAATGATTAGACGTTGAGTTGCTTAGCTGAAAAAGGACTGCGTGAACAATTACTTGCAGTCTGAAAGATAACGCTGCAGGTTCCACAGTCACATTTCCGCTGGTGGCACTACGTTTTTCAGTTAGTGACACCAACCTATATTTTGGTTGCACAAACATTGTTTGATAGCTCTACATAGTATGTATTTTGTTTGCTAATGAAAAGAGAAGTAAAATGTGCTATGGACACTCGTTTAAATTCCCCCCGCACCATATGCAGGGCAACCTCCCCTTCATTCCTCTGGGGTATTGGGATGTACCATTTATACCAGAGGGTAAAGTGCCCCCTACTGGTACTACAACATCACTTCCAGCAGCATCTGGTCTTTCATATAGAGACCGACTCTGCTGAGCTTTAGGCCAGCAGGCAGTGGATTGCGGAATGCCATCCTATTCAGATGTTTAATTGCACATCTGTACAGTGGTTGTTTGTGATGTTTCTTAAGCTGGTTGAAATTTGAGAGTGCATATTTACAGGGGGAAAATGGTATGTAATGTCTGTGCTCAAAAGTGTTGTGGCACCTTATGTTGCAATCTGGTTATGTTGGTGGTCACCTCATATAGCCAAACCTCCTCTCTCACTTATTTTGGTAAGCACTGACGCCCAAATGATATTATGTCGATTATGTTTAACTCTATTTTAAGCACTTTCTCGTTCTATTGATGACTACTTCATGTTACCATGACATGATTAGAAATGACAGTGTTAGCACTGTCAAGCCATGGGCTTATCTTGACAAATGGGTCATTGATAGAAATGACCATTGATATGCCCGACCATTGGTGCCCCACTATTGAGTTGACTGGGCAAGAGCACTTTCACTCGCTCTCTCTGGGATGTCTTAGCTTGTTGCCGGGAATTGTACATCATCAATTAAACATTTTTTCCCACACAATCTGGAGAGTAACTGAGAATTCTTTACTAAGGACAACAACAGTGCCAGTGAGTGAGGAGGGGATCAGGCAAGCCAACAACGCTTCCTGGTTGCCAATGTCTGACATTGCTCTTTCACAAACACTCTTCATTTGCATGAAAATAAAAACCCGCATTCAGAAACACTTTTTCCTTTCCCCCTTTTGTTCCTGTTGTGTGGTGATACAGCGCATCCATTCAGACTTGAATTCAATTGTACATTTAGTCATTTAGCAGGTCGCTCTTATCCAGAGCAATTACTCATTAAGTTCAGCTTATGCCCCACTGGCGCCTAAAATAGGCCTGCATCTTGGGGGCTTCTGTGCAAGGCGTTGCAGACACCTAACATATTTTACAACGGCTAGATATCTAGCCTGTTTTACGTATCAGCTAGTCACGTTATAGCAGTCATTCAGTCGAGGACATAGTCTGCGGTGGCATTCAACCATTGGTTGAGAGATTCAGTGTTTGAGCAATGGCCATTGTTAGGGCCCTATATAATCTGTTGGATTTTTTTTGCCTGATCTGTCAGTTCTCCCTTTGAGGTATGTTTTTATTTTGCAGGATCAGGACTTTCCCCTTTTATTTGCCTCTCAAACACACACCAAAATATTACAGTCCACAACAATACTTAAACCAGACCAGGAGACCAATAAATGTGTGTGTACTTTTTAACTCGTGTTAAAAGCTAGTTATTAAAAACACGCAAAAGAAAATGAATTACATTCACACAGACACTGTATAAAAATCATATTAAGTAATCGCCTGAAACCAGGGACACACCATTCGGGTACGGGGAGAGAGGACAGGCAGACAGCACACGGTCAAACTAGCGAATTCTCTGTCATTGCTTAGTTTGAACCTATACATAGATGGCTACAAGATGCATGTTGTTCATTCTAGTGGGTTGATTGGGGTGATGCACTCTGCTGAAAATGTCTACATATAGTTATTGCATCATGAGGACCCTGGCAATTCCAGGCCCTAACAGCTGGTGCTTTCTGGTGGAGTAGTAGGTACAGTACTATGTTCTGCTTGCTTCCAATATGAGATCCTCCTGACATGAATGGACTGCTGAGCCCAGGTCCTGCTGGGAAGGCTGGGATGTCCAGTGGTCTCTGATGGCTTTGCCACTCACAGGATGGGGATCTGTTGAGTGGGGCATGGGGTAGCTATTGTTATGGGATTAGATCTCAAATGGAAATGTCTCTGTCAGAGCTGGCGGTTAAGGGATTATTTACATTATGATAGGAAATAAAGAACTAGATAGACTTATGTTAGGTTGCATTTCTATAGTGTTTTAATTTACCCCGACATGTTTGAGATGTACTACACTAGATTGTGTGCTTCAATTGACAGAAAATCAAACGCTGTTCGTGCCCACTGCACAGATTCCTGACACAGTTCTGACACAATTGTCTTTGCACCAGCAAACCTCCAGAAGGACTTGACCGAAAATGTGGTGCACACTACCTTGGAAAGTGGCATCTTGAGCTTACTATATGTGGAACTTTACAGAACAAAATAATCTAACATTGATATGTCTCGGAAAATGTATCCTAGCTTTTTTTTTTCTTTACATTAAGTCATGGTCAAAAGTATTTTTGAGTGTCACTTTCTTGAAATTACTCTCACATTTTATCTTAAAAATTAGTTGGAATTGACCCAATTGTTTTGTTTCCACTATTGTTAATTTCACTGTCAATATTATCAAAGTTTTGTTTTTGTTTTAGAACCAAATATGTAATTTTAAATCAGAAAATAAACATACATGGCATTGATTAAATTTGACACAATATTTTGTAGCGCAGTCTTTTGCCAAAATAACTGCGGTCAAGCCCGTTCTAGCCATGGATGAGCTTCCTGCACCTATCTACTGGTAAACTGCTCCAGTTGTCTCAGATGTGAAGAGTGCCTCCCAACTGCTGTGTTCAGAACTCCAGAGGTCTTCAATCAGATTTACATCTAGACTCATTGCTGGCCACTTCAGATTAAACCAACATTTTGTCTTGAATCTTTTCTGTTTGCTTTTTGATGTGTGTTTGGGGGCATGGTCCTGCTGGAAGACCCATGTCCTTTGACAAAAACCCAGGTTTCTGACACTGGGTGCGACATAGCAAAAATGCCTTTGTATTCTCCTGATTTCATGATGCCATACAACAAGGATTGTTGCATGTTCAGGTGTGTTTTAGGATAGTCTTGTCAGGTTTTCATTGGTGTGTCTCTGAGCACTGGATCTCCAACCATACAACACCTTTTCACTGAGTTTGGAGACGGATAGTGCAAGTTGAAACTATCGTACCTTGTCAGCTTGAATCTGTGGCAGATGATTAAGGTGTTTCTCCACCATTCCAGCAATCCTTGATCTCCCATCAAGGTGTCTCTTGGGGGCTCCGTCTATGGAGGTTGGCTACAGGGGCATCAGCGTTAAACCTCTTAAAAACATTATGCAAGGTGGAAACGGGAACATTGAGGTTGCTATTCTGTAGTCTTAATATAGACCATTCATGGCTAATATCTTGTCTGACCTTCTCAGATAATTCTCTGGTTTTCTTTCCTCTATGCTCATTGCTGTTCACAGTGAGGCCAGACAGGAGAATTATTCATTTTATCCATTTCAACTGGTTGTGAGAGCTGGGCGACAGGATGACAATTTTCTATTGATGACAAATATTGAAATATTTTTTTAAATTGCTTAATGCAGGCTTACTAGACCCATAAAAGTGATGACAAATGTCTCATTTATACAGCTTCTAGAAAATAGACATTCACACGTGTGTCATAGCTTGGATTGTAATGATAAAAGGAATATGTTTTGGTCATGATGGGGGTTCCTTTGGTTGTCTTTCAGATTTTTTTAAAATGTTTTTTTTTGTTGGTTTGTTTCCTCCGGGTTTACTACATGTTCATTATGAGATCTTTCCGACTGCCACTGAAAGTGTAGTCCGTCTCCTGTTGGCTCAGGCAGAGTTAACCCTTTTGTGCTGATTGTTAAATCGTTGTTTGGTTTTGGTTCTGTGTGTTTGCACCGTATTTGTGTTTGTCATTATTGGTTCTCAGGGGGGTTGGTTTGGTGCTGCAGTCAGTGTAGTGTGTGTGTGTAGCGGGGGGCCTCCCTCAAACCCCCTAACCCCCAGTCGGTGGTGTGACCTTCAGGGCTTTCTGACCTGCTGTACCACCCCCCTTGTAACCCCTTGCCCCCACCCCGCTCACTTTGCCCTGGTCTCCTCTTTGGTGCCCGGGGCTCCCACCAGCACCACTCCCAATAAGAGGCCTAATTGAGTCGGATGGGAGAAGCAGCTGTGCCACAGAGCTGGAGGCCAGCCAGCCAGGATCGGTCACTGCAGAACCAACCACGGAAACAGCAGAACAGGGCTGGCCCTGGTCCTTGCTGCGAGACGATTGGCTGTTCCGACCGGTCACGTGACCGGGTGCTGGCTGGTTGTGCTCTCAGCGTCTGACACAGTTGAGAGGAAGAGGGAGATGGGATGGAGACTGTCACTGCTACCGAAATGGGGTAAGGTTTTTCCTTCTGTCTGTGTTTTTTAAAAGACACCCCCCTTTCTGTATTTCTTTCAACAGACGGACACAAGATTTCGTTTTTTTTTTTTAATTGGGTCGGTTAATAAGGATTAGGGGCAGGCCGTGGAGCTCCTGGTGGGAAGAATGGTGTGTTTGTATGAATAGCAAGGCGTAACCGCTAAGCCTTTTGTTTTGATGGTTGGTTGGTGAGAGAGGGAGAGGCTGGGAGAAGAGGCTGAGGGAAAAGGACAGGAAGGGTGTTGGGGGATGTGCACTGCACGGATCCTTGCAACTTTTCACTTTATCATCGTCGGTGAGCTGCCAGGGCTGCGCAAAAAAAGGGTGCATTGTGCTTGAGAGGGAGAGAGAAGGATTGGTGGAAACGCCATGATGGAGTTAAGTCGAGAGAGGGAGAACCTGCCTGTGGCCAAATGCCCAAGATGTCAGTGCTTTTGGCGTCTGTAGTGGGCTAAAATGGTGGACACTGGTGAGGAGTGAGTGGGTTGGTCTTTAGGACTCTGCTGCCTCTCCTAGCTACCGGTTAACAAAGCAGGTGTGTCATTGTGGCTGTGTGACGCCGTATTTCTCTGGATGCTGTGCGGTTGCCATGGAGTCGCTCCGTCCGCGGTTGTCGTCTTTGTCTGTGTTGACATCGTCGTTCGTTAATCCCTGGTCGTATTGTGCTGTGCGGCGCCGGGTTAGCCGGGCTAAGTGTGGGCTAACGCCGCTAAGTGGCTGCCCACTGTTTCTTTGTGGTGTCAGGGGAAGGGCATTTGTCGCTCTGCAGCTGACTGCAGGGTTTTTCTGGTCTCGCTATCTGCTGAGGGGCTATCCATCCATACACACAGTTTTTTTTTTTCTCTCTCTCTCACACACACTCACTCACACACTCACACACACTGAAACTCACAAACACCCACCCTCTCCCTCACACCCTGTCTCACACACAGACAACCACCCTCGCGTACATACAGAAAGCCTCGTCCATCCGGCGCAGAGCTACATTCACTGTCAGGCAAATGGGAAATCTGAGCATCTGCCTGGTTGTTTTATTCTGTCAACATGGAATCCAGGTTTAAATTGAGGAATACATTAATACGGTGGGTGGCGTTAGGATGCAGTGACAATTTGTTCGCAGCGGATGTTTGTAGGGCTGACATGAAAATAGGATCTGTGTCTTTCATTATTATTTTAGCACGCCAGCAAGTCTCAACCCGTAAAACGGATACTCAGAATTGCCTTAATTTAAGCAGTGGTTGCATTTTGAGGGACATCAATGCAATATTCATGAGGTAGAAAGAGGCAGTCCTCGGCTCCTCTTCTTCCTCAGCCCCCGCTCTGTTGTTCATCTCCTTTCTTTCATTCATTTGTTCGTTCTCCGTTTTTTTGTTTCCTCGCTCGCGAACCCCCCCCCCAAACCCTTTGTTGGTAAAATTTGACAGGTTTATATGGTGCCATTAGCGTTTTGCTTTGTTCAGCGTTGTGTTGATTTTCATTGGGCTGTTTTCTGTGGGTGTATATAGCTACAGTATGCAGAGAGATTGGACATGGTTCTAGATTCTAGATTTCTTTTCTACCTGCAAGCTTTCTATGTATTAGACATTAGACTACATTATGTCTGGCGATATTCTTTTCAAACAAAAGCTATTCTTTGTTTTCATCCATGGCCTAGCCTATGTTGAATGCACATTAGTGTCAGACCTCAAAGGGAGGTCAATTTAGCCTGATTTAAACATCAGGGCATTAGCTTAATATATTGGAGACCAACTGTAATTGAAAAGAGCTGTAAGACTGTGTGCGGTGTACAGGAGGCTAATGTGGAAATGGTACCACGATCAGAGTTAGATGCTGATGGGCCTAATTGATAATGCCATTAGGAACTGATGTGGATGCTGACGTACTTGATAATGCAATTAAGACAGTGATGCAGAGCCTGGTGTAATTTATTATATCATTTGTAACTATCTGTCAGGAAGGTAGGCTGTCTATATCAAAAAGCCTTAACACCGTAGAATTGAATGTTGACATGATACCAGGGCATCGTGCTACATCCATCACAGCAAAGCAACCTCCCGCTGTATCCCATCCCCCTTCATCGTCAGCAGTTGTAGACTGGCTGGTAAAGGGTAGTGATGATCAGCTCTCTCTCTTTGAAGGAACATGCCGGAATTGAATCTCCAAAATGGCTGCCAATAGAACTACCTCAGTCTGCGTCTGCAAACTGGAGCTTGAGTTTTGGTTCACCTCAGCAGTTCTCTCCTGTTTTGTGAATGCGGGATGCGTCAGTGTCAATACAATTGCACCGGAAATGAGAAATGCCCCTCCCCTGATCCAATTTGGGAATTTTGCTAATGGTGTTTTGGGAATGTGGAGGGGTAACCATAACAACATCAGCCAATGTGGTGACAGAATTGAAATGGTGGTTCTGGAATGCTGTGGAGTGTTGTTCCCTGGCCTTTCTGCTGTTGATAACAATAAAATTTGGGAGAAATTTACTGCCCAACCAACACTGCTTGTCTAGAACAATTGCAGGTTACTCTAGAACAATTGTTTGTTATTAAGTTAACCAGAATAATTTTGCAACAAATGCCATGATTCAGAATTATTACAAGGCCACTGTGAAGTTTGACAGTCAATGTTGACTGCTAGTTAGATAAGTTAGGTGTGAATGCTCACAAACGAAGCCATGTACAATTCCACACAGAACTGGCAAAGCCACAGAAGCCAGTCCAAACAGCATGCCAACATGCCAAGGCCTTCGATGATCTTTAACATGTCACTGATAATTTAGTGACAACGGAGTGAAACATTCTTCCACATCAGTGATCCTGTTACAACTCACCCTTTCCTTGCTTCCATCCACCCTCTCCATAATGGATGAGCGCGGCGAGCGACTCGGCCTTCTCTGTCATGTTGCGTTGTCTTAACAGGGCGCTGTGCCGCGTGAGTCATGGTGTCCCAACAGTGCAGTGCATCTTCTGTCTTGTAGATGTGCTCCTCTCAGCTGATCTGAGGAAGAGTCGTCTTAAAGGGAGGGTTCACTTTACCCTGTCAGCAGGCTATGCAAAAGCTTCAGCAATCTAGGCTTTGGTTTTATTTTTTTTCTTGCTATCACTTTAACACAATTGTAAGATGTTTGCAATTCAGTAACACAGTTGCAATTCAGTCCTCGCACAATAGAAGAAATGGCGTATATTCTCAGTCGCGTGACTGTTGTGTGGTGTAATCCTAGCCCATTGCCCTGGGCTTAAAAGGTACAGATGTTGTGTTCCATGAAAATGGAATATCAGTGTCGTAGGATGTGGTTAATATTGATAATATACTATCCTAATCTCTTGGATTAAGCTACTGGGTGTTCAGTCTGCTCCATGTGTTCAGTGGATGGATGTCAGTGGTAGCTGGCCTGGAACCACAAGGCAGGTGGGGTGGCTCTGCTCTGCTGTCATTTTACAGTGCTGGACTGGGCTTCCATGTCCGTATGAGATTTGGACATATTTAACCTGCCATTTTAACCCATTTTTGTGTCGTCTCCCCCCACCCCCCGATACATTCAAATGCAATACATTTTGTTTAGTTAAAATGTAGGCTTTGTTATTAAGTAAGTTTACTGCTGAAGTAGAAGTGTGCTGCAAGCAAGATCAGACAATTTAGCCATTTTTTTAACAAACCTTTTTACTCTGCTAAAACAGAAATGCAGTAAAGTGAGTCCAACCCAATGAGACAGCTTGCACATGTTATCCATGGGTGAATTTTGGTGGTTGAAATCTGTGTGGGCATTTGAGACACTAGTGCTTATCCCAAAGCCATGTTTATATTCTCTAGCTTAGCCTACTTTTATTCATTTAATGTTGCCTGATGCCTTGGGTTCAATACGATCCACTGCCCTTTTACATTTGGCCTTCTGTGATCTGGCCCTGTGAAGGCTCTTTGGCCCTGTAGCATCTGGCCCTGTGAAGGCTCTTTGGCCCTGGTGCATCTGGCCCTGTGAAGGCTCTTTGGCCCAGGTGCATCTGGCCCTGTGAAGGCTCTTTGGCCCTGGTGCATCTGGCCCTGTGAGGGCTCTTTGGCCCTGGTGCATCTGGCCCTGTGAGGGCTCTTTGGCCCTGGTGCATCTGGCCCTGTGAGGGCTCTTTGGCCCTGGTGCATCTGGCCCTGTGAAGGCTCTTTGGCCCTGGTGCATCTGGCCCTGTGAAGGCTCTTTGGCCCTGGTGCATCTGGCCCTGTGAGGGCTCTTTGGCTCTGGTGCATCTGGCCCTGTGAGGGCTCTTTGGCCCTGTGAAGGCTCTTTGGCCCTGGAACATCAGGTCCTGTGAGGGCTCTGTAGCAGAAAGAGCTTTCAATTCTCTTGCAGGCTAACCATTTGGTGAACATGTTTTCCAATAAGTCATCAATGTAATGGGGAACCTGAACATATTATGGATTTTCTAGCCACTTTTCTCTCATGAGGATATAAATTGATATAACTTGACATGAGCACTTGCTTAACACTGAATCCTGTAGCTTAATTGTATCCATCAATCCTAATGTTCTTGTACATCTATGGATTAATGACGACTTGGTAACGTCTATTTTATGAGCAATGTTCCATTTGTAGGCAGAGTTGAAACAACCTTTACTGACAGTCGTAATGTGTCGTTGTCCTCTTAGGTCAAGAGGTAGTCCAAGATGGCTGCAGCGTCTTACGATCAGCTGCTAAAGCAAGTGGAGGCACTGAAGATGGAAAACTCCAACCTTCGACAAGAGCTTGAGGACAACTCAAATCACTTGACCAAACTGGAGACAGAAGCCTCCAATATGAAGGTAAGAAGACCATTTCTGTCATATACATATGGTTTTGCAATGTGTAATGCGAGCAGGCTTTTCTTATTGGATAAACAGGTTTCTCTCCAGTTTCACTCCCTTTCAGAGCTTTTAATTCCACTTAATTTCAGCCAAACAAAGTCTGGCTTTTCCTCTTACGCCACTGCTTGACTGTTGCCCTTTTTGTTTTGGTGTGTCTTACAGGAAAAATGTAAAAAACTGCAGCGAAAATGGCAACCATTTGAGTAAATTGTACTCTTGTTTGATCTGGTGTCTGCAGTAGTCATGATGTTAGTCAATGTCGTGGCTCAGTATTATAAAATAAGTTATATCCTTTAGGAGCCTTTGGGGATTGTATTTGCCTTACATGTCATTTTATTGCCAGTAGAGAGGGTTGGGTTTACGTATTTGTAAAACCAGATGTTCCAGACATGACCAGTAGAAATGATTTGCTGTCCTTAATATGTTTTTCCCGGTTTATTGTGTCATTCATTAGGCTACGCCAAGCACACATCAGGTAGAATCAGTTAGAATCTAGCCAGTGTTCCAGCTTTGAATGTCCAAGATGCCGTCCAAGATGCGTGCGTGTCAGAGTTGAATAAATTCAGGAAGCAATTTCTGGACTAATCCGCCCCCTCTTAATACGGGTCTGGACATCGAGGAAGACAGCGTGATGTAACGAGGGTCGAAAGCGCTAGCTGGCGTCTGAGACAGAAATAGATGTCCTCTTTTTCTTCTACTCCCCGTGTTGAAATTCTCCGAGACCCCTCCACAGGCCTCTTTCTAAGACAGAAACAGTCCCCTGGACATTCACACTGTTGACTCAGGCTGTCTGAAAACATTACTAGTTTGTGAATCCCCCTGGAAGCTTATTGGAGGACGACGGTTTGAGGGAGGGACCTCGGGTCAAAAGAGGTTCTGAGAAACAAGGACGGGGTAGGAAAGATTTGTCAGTAACTTTTTCAGACACAGCCTTGGTCTCTGTTCACAAGGTTGCACGCGCATACACACACACATGCACAAACGCATGGTTTAGATGTGCCAGCCAGCTAAGTGCCATTGCGTGATTGGATGATGTGACTTGACAGGTTGAGGATACAGGCGATTATTTGAAGTCCCAGAGCTTTTGTCACGTGGACGTTTTGGTTGTCAGGTGTCTCTTCCACCCCACTGTGCCCCTCGGTGCATCTCACATTAGCTGCTGCTACCCTCTTACCTGTACTAGTGGCATTGAATGGAGCTGGAAAACATGCATGCTCCTAGTCTCCTTATATTGAATTTTTGTCAGAAAGGACAGTAAATATAACAAGTGGGGTGGTCTGTTGGATAATGTTTTATTTGTACCCAGGTCATTTTGTCAAAGCCTGCCAACCCTGTTTTTCCCAGACATGACTAAAGAGTCTGTCACAGGTCAGCTACATGACACAAATGGGAGATTTAAAAAAAGAAAAAAAAAATATCCACTTGATATATACTGCACCAAACATTTGATGCCAAACTTAAATTAAAAACATCTTTGACAAAAAGGTCAGTGAATTAAAGACAAATCTGGACCTGTTTACAGGCTACGTTGCTGCTACACCAGCTGAAGATGGACAGAAATTGTCAAAAGCTTTTATTTCTGGTTTTCAAGCAAAGGTGTTTTAGGAGTGTGCAAGACTCAGATGTTCACTTTGCCTTCCAGAGTTCTGCTGAGAGCCAAACAAACTGAGACGGTGCGTTTATCTCAGTGGACTACATAAAGACGGGCATTTAGTCAGGGAATCATGCAAATGCTGTTGAAAGTAACAGTAACCCAAAATGACCGCCCATTCACCACCGCCATGTTTTCTGGGATGTAAACAGCCGGTAGTAGATGATGAATCCATGCATTATTTATGGTGGCCAATTTACACACTAGCAGCCTAGCCTGTATAATGAATCCACCCACCCGTTTCCTTCAGGGAGCGGGGAGCGTATGAGGACTGTCTCATAGTCGGATTCACCATTGGCACACCATTCTATATAGCGTATGTCTTGGTAGGCTCTCATTTGGGACCCTTCACATGACATAAAAGGCTATTTAGCTGTGCCAACCATCCAGCCACTTGGTCTCTCTCACCTCCCAGAGACGAGCAGCACTCCCCGGGTTGGCTTCCGTAAGCCAGTGCTTTCCTGTCTGGTGGTGGGGGAGGGGGAGGCCCCCCAATGCCCTAGAACTGTAAGAAGGAACAAGAGACTTGCAGATTCTTCCTTGAATTGCGAATCAACCCCCAACCGTGTTTTTTCTGTACTTTTTGTTTAGATCTGACAAGGAAATAGTGGAATATCGTTTTTACATTTTAGTCACCAAGCCAACGGTCTTACCCAGCGTGTTTTTCAGTTGGTACATTCGTCTGAAGATAGCTAGGTGGAACAACCAGAGAATCCTTTAACAGCAAGTGCCCCTTACTCAATGAAGTACTAGTAGCTGTCAGCAAAGTCAGTTTTAAAAAAGTGAAAGATTTATTCACAGGTAACAAGGGATTAAATGACACTACGTTATGTGTTTATAACAATAGGCCATTTAGGTGACTCCATCTGTCCATCTGATGACTAGATTGGTATTGAGGTCAGGTGTTTTCCAGGAAAATGACACGGAATGTGTCACTACGTGTGAGAATAATTTCGAACACAATTCACAGTGCCTTGCCTGAGTTACTTCGGGTGGCTTTGTCTGTTGTGCTTAACTGTAACCCACCGGTATATCACCGAATATTAGATTCATACACAGTGTAAGAGCACTATCCCTACTTAGCTGTGTTGAAAATTGTACACTGTTTATTTAAAAATGGCAGGTGTGTGATGACGACGTGGAGATGCCATTGTTTTTAGCGCTAGCATTTTTGTGGCCAGGCCTAGGAACTTATTTTAGGCACAAGCTTAGTCATTACCTATTGGTCATTGCTTGGATAGTCTAAGTGTGAGCAACACCGATGACACACTGAATGTGAGACCGTCTACATTTTCCAGTTGCTCTGGGGGGAGCTTGTGTTTGGCCTCTCACTTTTGTCCATTTAAATGAGGACCTCAGCTCTGCCTGTCGGCTGGGGAGTATTCCCCTTCTTTGACTCTATCTCATTACGCATCCTTCATATCAGTAGGTCTGAGCTGGCTTTGTGGTTTCCCCTCAGTCTCACTTTTGGGCGTTCAAGCCAGGGGGTCTGCCACGTCTGCTCTTAGCTTAGCAGCAGTGCTGAATGTGCCAGTCTAACAATGCGTCCGATCAGCTCCACTCTGCGTCTGTTCTGGCTGAAATGGAGAATTCTGCCAACTCAGTGCATTTAGTAAGCCTGGGGCTAGGCTACTCTGCAGTCTGATGTTTCACACTGGGGTAAAGTGGCTGGTGCACCAAGTCGAATCATCCATTGCTCTTGGTGCGACAGCAGCATTCACTGTGCTGCACTCTATTGTTCTTGTTTCCTTCCCAGAATAGGCTATAGGTGGGGGTGGAGTGGGTTGGAAAGGGCAGCATACTGCAGTCTGCTGCATTTTATTAGGGTTCAGCCCAATATTTTACTCCTGGGCAATAGTAAATTGAGGGTTTTGTTGGCAGCCTAAAGCCGCGTTTCCACCGCAGGAACTTTACCCAGGAACTAGGAACCTTTTGAGGAACAAATTTCCCCTGCAGGGACCAGGGCCTAACTTAAGTTCCGGGGACTTTGTTTTACCCCCAGAAATGGCCCTGGTTGGGGTTAGTACTTTCCCAATGTACCGGAACTTTTGGGGGATGGGGCTTACAGTGCTGAACATTTCAGATTGGAGTGGAAGCAAACGGCGAGGAGATGCAGCCCGCGGGTTAATTGCATTGAGCAATTGTATAAAGGTTTTTGTTAAACAGTTTTATAATAAATATCAGGAGACATTTAATATATGCATTATTTCTTGGTAACCATATAAGTTGCTACCTTGGTCGGGACTTAATGTCCTAGCTATATATTTAGCCTACATATATTCTGGGGTGCATAATCTGTTTCATGGGAATGTCAATCATCCAACTAATGTTGTTAGGATATTGTTTCAAGTGTGTTTTGTTTTTAATAGTAAATCTTTAGGCTTTTTTTTCTTTCGGCTGATCATGCATACATTTAAACTATTCGAGCAGCCAATATCAATCATACACACATGATATATGTGCCTTTTACTCCTGTCTCCAACAATTCATTTTATTTAACGCTAACGTGAAATTAGATCCGTAATGATAAGGTGTACGTGAAAATATCCTGCAAGTGAGCTGAAAATTATTCGCACTGGGAAACAGCGCCAGGAGAAGCTTAAAAATTTAAAACAAGTTGTTAGTTGTTATTTATACCTGTATTTTGCACATTTGTATTTTGCACCTACATTTTTGCAGATAGATAAATAGTTGTGGAAGAACTCCCACACACTGTCTTGCTTACTGCTGAAATATTTATGAAATCACAACAGATAAAGAACAAAAAAAAATGAATGCGCGATGGCGTGAATTTATCTGTCATCTCACGGTCAATCTTCGCAATAGCTAGCATTTCAGGCATTTTGAATCCACTTTCCTACTACTGCTAGTCATTTTCCACCATAGACTCAATGACCACATTTGCAAACCAACAAATTACGATCAACAGCAGCACAACTTGAATCTCCTCCATGGTTACTGAGCTGTTGCAGTGTTGCATAAATAATGAAGATGCCTGTCCATCACTTTGTACGATGCATACGTCAGTGAGAACATACGTCAGCAGCCTAATTTGCCTAATCTTCGCAGGTCTTTAGACCGTGGTGGAAACGCACACAACAGTGGACTGAAGGAACCTTTTAGTTCCTTGAAAAGTAGTTCCTGAGACTGAAAGTTCCTGGTACTTTTGGTGGAAACACGGCTTATGCACAGGGTACGCACTAGGGTTGGGTATCAAGAACCGGTTCTGAGTTGTAACCTGTTCCAAATTTCCAAGAACCATGGATTCGAAAAGATACGTGCATTTCGATTCCGCTTCGGTTCCTAACGTTTGCATTTCAGTCACACATTTTACAGTCCATAAAATTTGCACTCATCTGCCAGCACCTGCTACGCGGACGGCGGACCTAATGTCACATAATTTCACAAAGTACGTCAACAAAGCAAGCACGTGAGAACTGAGAAGAGACACTTCTGTTTACATCCTGGATCATGGCTGACCACAGCAAATGCTCAAAAGTTTCGCTTAGCTTCACAAAAATGTTAATGACACATTAAAATGTAAGACCTGCAGTAAAAATATTTCATGCAAGGGAGGAAGCAATTCCAAAATGTTGATGCATTTCAATGTGGCGTGAATTTGAAGGAATGCACCGTGTTCAATGTGTTGCTGTCTCCCATTTCCTGCCACAATAACATCCCAGATGCAGCTAACCGCAACGTCTCACGCTCAGGTTCACAAAACACAGTAGGGCTGTCAATCTTCTTCTATAATACTATTCGAATTTCATTCTTTATTATTTTTAATATATATTGGAGTTATATTCAAATATTAATCCTCAAATTTAACACCAACTTATTGTCATTTAGACTTCAATAGCAACCACAGCGAGCTAGCCAACGTGGAGTGGACTGACTGGTGACAAGCTAACTTAGCTAGCTAGCTAATATGAGCATACTATACTAACGTCCATGGACACCAAGCTAGCTAGTTTACTATAATATATATCATAATTATTATATACTGTATAACCTACCAGCTGATCTGTTGGTAAATGAATGTCATCTACCCAGCTTGCTTGTAATTTCTTTCTTTAAAACAATAGCCTGCTTATCACAGTAGTGACCATTCCTTATAAGAGAGAATATTTATTTTTTATAAATGAAGGGAACAAGAAACCTTCCTGAATCCTGTCACCGTTGACAGTTGACTGATTATTGCCTAAATGTGCAAAGAATAAAAGTGAGGTAAATTTTCCTTCTTGAAATATGTTGTTTCTTCTCTCCCAAAGATTTTGGAATCAGAACCGGGATTTGATAAGAACAGATTCGATAAGCAGAATCAGAATCCATGAAATTGAAATGATACCAAACCCTAGTACGCGCAAGGTCCTTCAAGTGCTTAAAGTGCTTGAGTTTACTCCGAAATGTCAGTGCTGCAATACCAGTTTACATCAGGCATGCAACTGTACTTCACTTGTTTACCTACCAATAACATCTATGTATGTATTGTTTATACCTAAATTGGTTACGCTGCACAAAACTAATATTTTTCTAATATTTTTCTGTTTGATGACTATTTTCACTCAACCTGCAAAATTACCATAATATATCGTATCTAGTTTTGTATGGTAGACGAGTTCTGGACTGTTTTTCTGATACAGATATTTTACTTCAGTCGGTGGAAGGATATGATTAGGCCTAACTTTTAGTAATATGAACGCATACTACTGCTAACTGGGGAGAACCCCTGTTGAGATCATATAACATCATCAATAATTAGTTTAATAATGATGCTTATCACTAATGGATGAGAATCTATCTTATCCCCTGTGGTAATCCACCTTTTATATTAATAAGAAACATCTTCCCTCTGGCACATTTAGATCAATGGGGCCCAGTGTTTTGAGACCTTCCTTTCCCTCAGCCTCTCTCTCCCTTCCTTCCATTGTATTTAATGAATGCCCCTCTCTCAGTCCCGTCCTTTAGCCATTTCCCCTCTCCTTGGTGTGTCTGCCAAATGGCAACCTAATCCCTTTAGAGTGCACTACTTTTGGCCAAAACCCTGTAAGCTGTGGTCAGGAGTAGTGCATCAGAAAGGGAATAGGGTGCCAATTGTGAGCCATCCAGACTCTCCCAGGCTTCCAGCTGCAGTAAGACCAGAGGAGAGCGCAAACACCACACTCTCCCCATCATTGAGCATGGAGCAGGCTTCCTCTGTTTACTACCCACCAAGCCAATGACACACAGCAAACAAGGTCCTTTTCAGTTGGATAGTTTTGTTTATGAGCACACTCAAATTGTACTTATGCAGGGATTGAAACCAACATTATTTTCCAACCATTTAGTTCTGAACAGAACCACTGTTTATTAGGTTTCCGTTCCACTGACCCAACCAGCAAAATAAAGCTCTGAAACGCTTCCAACCCATAAAAGTACAGGTTATATCGTTCCATTTTGTTGTCAATGCATTTTTATGTCAAATAAAAAGTACATATTATTTTATTTGTTAGCGTTAGTTATTACTTTTCCATCATAGATAAAGTGGAAATTCCTGTGGGATGGTAATGTGTAGAAAGGTAAATCTTGGCAGAATTGTGGCACTGGTGTACACCATCTAGCCTAATACAATGCCTTGCCAATTGGCCACATTTTGGCGCTATTACCAGTGATATGCCGGGATCTTTTCAAAAGCTCACACCCCTAATCCCATGTGATGTCGAATTTGGTATGAAGAATTTTATGCCATTTAGAATTTTCTAAATTGGAGAATGTCATGTCTGTAACTGTCAATTTTCCTCAAGTAAATGAAACATTTTTAAATATGTTCATAATTGTTTTTTTTATGCAGAATGTAAGATTCAAAAACTTTTGGCAATGTTTCTGTTCTCCCAAAAATGACTGTACATTTGTCACATACAGTATCTCACAAAAGTGAGTACACCCCTCACATTTTTGCAAATTTTTGATTATATCTTTTCATGTGACAACACTGAAGAAATGACACTTTGTTACAATGTAAAGTAGTGAGTGTACAGCTTGTATAACAGTGTAAATTTGCTGTCCCCTCAAAATAACTCAACACATAGCCATTAATGTCTAAACCACTGGCAACAAAAGTGAGTACACCCCTAAGTGAAAATATCCAAATTGGGACCAATTAGCCATTTTCCCTCCCCGGTGTCATGTGACTCGTTAGTGTTACAAGGTCTCAGGTGTGAATGGGGAGCAGGTGTGTTAAATTCGGTGTTATCGCTCTCACACTCCCTCATACTGGTTACTGGAAGTTCAACATGGCACCTCATGGCAAAGAACTCCCTGAGGATCTGAAAAAAAGAATTGTTGCTCTACATAAAGATGGCCTAGGCTATAAGAAGATTGCCAAGACCCTGAAACTGAGCTGCAGCACGGTGGCCAAGACCATACAGCGATTTAACAGGACAGGTTCCACTCAGAATAGGCCTCGCCATGGTCGACCAAAGAAGTTGAGTGCACGTGCTTAGCGTCATATGCCAGCATTGCTGCAGATGTTGGGGGTGGGGGGGGGGGGGGG
>JACXGI010004759.1:0-51340 GCA_016801175.1 Esox masquinongy | reverse complement strand
GGACTGGGGCGGTGTTTGAAGTCTGCAACGTAGCATGATCATACAAAGGGAGCTCCGGTGATTCAGTGGTGTTTCTAAATGTATGATCAACGATCCATTATTGTTGCATGAATTTATTCAGAGGTAAATCATGACTACATCTTTTTTTAAATGATTCACATTTTGAAACAATAAACAATGTAATTAGCTGTTTATTTTCTATAAAGTTGACAAAAGGCATCACTACTAATATCCCCTCATATAATGGACCTTTTTTATTTAATGGAAACAAAGACACACAGTGTTGCTGTATACATGTCTTTTTAAAAGGGTTTATCACTGAAATTCTTGAAATGCTATTGTTTTTATTGAGGGTTTGGTGTATTTATTCATAAAGTCAACACATTACTTGTAGTGCAATCCATTTTTGCACTCCAATTATATGTGAGTTATTCACAAAACTCTGAAGGGGCTGCTACATGTTGATTTGGGATTGAACATTCGTTTGACTGGCAATGGTGGTAGGGGATTTGGGATCAAACTTTGGTTTCTCAATTGATTATCGAGGAACGTTCACAGCTGGTGATTTGCATAATCATGGCATCTCTCTAAAAAGTTGTGTATCCACAAAGGGGATTACAGATCGCTTCTTGCTGCCCAGATCACTTGTTGACACTTAGTTGTCACTGAAAATGAATGGGAGCGTCACTTACACTGCCCATGTCAAGTATATCTTTACTTTTACTATGACAGCTGTAAGAAATGGAGGGAAGACAGTGATGATGATCATTGCCCATATCACCCAAGCTTTTTTTCAATGTGGCAGATAAAACTTGAATTACTCTGAGAATTATACTGCAAATCTACATCATCTACCTACATTTTTGACGTGAGAAATAGTAAGACTGCGGCGAGTGGGTGCCTCATACCCATGGGAGTGAAAGATAAGCTCTGCACCTGCGAAGATCTTAATGTTCTTCCCGAATATCTGTACTTTGAGTACGCAAAATGTACTTATTATTAAATTACTGGACGGTTTTAGAATTATATTAGCGTATAAAAACTACTTCACATATCATTTTGTGGAATTTCTTTTTTGTGTCTGGATTCCGTTTTTGCGTCCGCGATCTCTATAACACCATGTATACTCTCCAAGGTCAAAGTCAATTTTTTTTTTATTCTTGCAAGTGCAAAGTTAACATACACAATTGTTGTAAGGTTTTATCATAGAGCATTTAGCATTTTGATATTTACATTTTGAGTTGTAGGACCCATGATGCATTTCCCCAATACTTTTATTTTGCTATACAGTGGATTCTACATTGTTTTTACTAAATTTAAAGTTTTCCAAAAGATGTGGAAATACCAAAATTTTTGTTGAAGTACTGTATGCTTTGCTTATTTGCTATCCAAAAGATAAACAAAAAAAGTTTATTTTATTTTTAAGAAATATATTGACAAATGTTTTTACTCTAATTTTCCAACAGCATACTGTACTTACTTTTAACATTGTTGATCAGCTTGAAGGCATCCCAGGGCAAAACCCAAATCAACTCTTTGTTCCAGAGACTCTTCTGCATAACATATTTTTGTTATTTAAAATATTTTATTATAGAACATGTTTTTATTTTTTAGCTCCAACCCTAGTGGAGGTGATTTTCCATTTTGACCAGCTATTCCTACACTGTACCTTACTGTACCTTTTGGTTGACTGCACTGCTTGTGGGCTTCATACAGCAAAACTAAATACATTCACTTGTTCCAGAGACTATTGTGATTCTAACCTGTGCAATAAGGACAAATCAGCACAGTTTTACTGAAAACCACACGCCTTCAGTCAAAAGTCATCCACCTACCCAATCCCAATAGCAAAGCTACTTTCATTGGATTTGCATGCATTTCAGACAAAGCAAGATCTATTTAATTTTTGCAGAAATTTTACTTACTGACACCTTTTTCACCCCTTAACAGTTTGCTTCCCTGTATTAAGACTATGTTTTGTCCAATTACTTTTCATCCCCTAAAATGGAGGGGACTATACTGCAAAAAAAAGGCAGTTCATGGTTTATGAATGTTCTGTTGTGCTCATAAGTTTGCATACCCTGGCAGAAATTGTGAAATTTTGGCATTGATTTTGAAAATATGACTGATCAAGCAAAAAAAATTATTTAAAGATAGTGATCATATGAAGCCATTTATTGTCACATAGTTGTTTGACTCCTTTTTAAATCATAATGATAACAGAAATCACCAAAATGGCCCTGATCAAAAGTTTACATGCCCTTGAATGTTTGGCCTTGTTACAGAGACACACAGGTGAAAATGGCAATTAAAGGTGAGTTTTCCACACCTGTGTCTTTTTTAAATTAGTGTCTGTGTATAAATAGTCAATGAGTTTGCTAGCTCTCACGTGGATGCACTGAGCGGGCTAGATACTGAGCCATGGGGAGCAGAAAAGAACTGTCGAAAGACCTGCGTAACAAGGTAATGGAACTTTATGAAGATGGAAAAGGATATGAAAAGATATCCAAAGCCTTGCAAATGCCAGTCAGTACTGTTCAATCAGTTATTAAGAAGTGGAAAATTCGGGGATCTCTTGATACCAAGCCAAGGTCAGGTAGACCAAGAAAGATTTCAGCCAAAACTGCCAGAAAAATTGTTTAGGATACATAGAAAAACCCACAGGTAACCTCAGGAGAAATACAGGCTGCTCTGGAAAAAGACAGTGTGGTTGTTTTAAGGAGCACAATACGACGATACTTGAACAAAAATTAGTTGCATGGTCTAGTTGCTAGAAAGAAGCCTTTACTGCTCCACAAAAAAGAATGCCACAAAAAAGCCTGGTTACAATATGCTCGACAACACCTTGACATGCCTGGGATGCTCTTTCCTGCACAACAATGACCCTAAGCACAAGGCCAAGTTGACACTCCAGTGGTTACAGCAGAAAAAGGTGAAGGTTCTGGAATGGCCATCACAGTCTCCTGACCTTAATATCATCAAGCCACTCTGGGGAGATCTCAAACGTACGGTTCATGCAAGACGACCAAAGACTTTGCATGACCTGGAGGCATTTTGCCAAGACGAATGGGCCGCTATACCACCTGCAAGAATTTGGGGCCTCATGGACAACTATTACAAAAGACTGCACGCTGTCATTGATGCTAAAGGGGGCAATACACAGTATTAAGAACTAAGGGTATGCAGACTTTTGAACAGGGGTCAGTTCATTTTTTTCTTTGTTGCCATGTTTTGTTTTATGATTGTGCCATTCTGTTATGACCTACAGTTGAATGTGAATCCCACTAGTATCTTTATTTCTGTCGCTGAACCTGTGGCCTGTCAGCTTCGTCACTATTCTGTTCTTCTCTACTGATAAACTCACTTTACAACTACTTTACAATTACTCTTTCTTTTCAAATTCACACAAAACATTGTAGCACCCACCAGACATTTAAACACAAACCATTTCCACCACCACCATGTACTCTGTAAAAATCTTCCCCTTTTTAAAGATGGCATACTTCCCGATACTTTCTCTCCTGGTCAGAGTTCGAACCCCACAGAATAGTGTGTTCTCCCACTGACCAAGAAAAGGAACAGTGCCACCTCCAGCAGTGGTCCCCCACTATAATCACAAATCAAAAGAAACCAAACAATATACATTTTTTTGAAACCACATATATTATTTACATATCTGTAACCCCTGCAGCCACATCATCTGTCACATAATATAGAAACAAAGCTGACAGTCTGTACTTATTTATTGTTTTATTTCAAATCCAAGTTTCTAGAGTACAGAGCCAAAAATATAAAAAATTGTGTCTCTTTTTGCAAACTTACTGCACTGTTGGTATACACATTTTCAGATATCATCAGAAAGGAATACAAACAGGGTCCAACAGAGGACAGAGAGACCTTTACAGTGATGATTTTGAATGTGTTTCAAATGGCAACAAAATCATATTGTAAAGCAGTTTCGTCAGGTAACATGAATACAAAGCCGGCGAGAGAGGGTTAGAATGGAACGGGAAGCCAAATATCTGTGTAACCAAATGAAGTGTGGAAAAAAACATTGTTTGTCCCACAGTCTGGTAAACAAGCAAGTACATAGTCAATAATATGCACCGGAGTCACAGGAGTGGAGCAAATAGCACCAGTACTAGAAAAAAAGTAATCAGCTTGGGGCTAGCCATAATAACTGCAGAGTCACTAGCAACAACACAATAACATGAGAAAGTAACTCTATGCATCCAGTCTAGAACTCCGAAATACAATATAAATTAATAACATGTTAGTTCAGTAAAACAATTGCTGTATGAACTCACAATTTAAGAATCCCAAAGTAAGATACAACAATTAGCCTACAAATTTGGTTCCGTGCAAAGTCGGTGTTGTGTGTGTGCATGTGTGGTGTGTGCGTTCTGGAGCCGAGAGCAAGCACAGGGGAGAGGGAAAGCAGTGTGGTGGGGGAACATGTACCAGCCAGTGGAGAAACAGGCCAAAGTAGATGAGGGGCAGACCAATTGGTGACATGGGGGGGCAGACCACAATTAGGTGTCTCACCCATATGGGAGAAACTCTTGAGAGGAGGCTGAGGAAGATTGCTTTCAACTAGACAGGTGAATGGCAGCTTACCGCAAAGTTACAGGAGTAAGTAATATATGTGTTCTAATATATCCAAAAACCGGCAGACTACATGCAAAAATAGCAAATGTGGAGAATGATATGTTTGACAAAACTAGAGACACATGGTGTCTAAGACTTTTAACTGCCTACTTCCATCCGGTTGCCTGTGAAGTGTCGACTGTATGTACTGTACAAACAAATGTGATATTTCATGTTTTTACAGAACATGTATATACTGTACCGCTATTATTACACTTTGATAGCACACATACATCATGTAATCAGGGTTGGTAAGACACCATGGTCCTTGTGTCAATCTTAATGTAAGAATTTTACTATAGTTTTATTAAACTACCAGCATGAATGCAGGTAGAATCTGCAGTTAATTTTATTAAGTTAATGTATCTATTTTTTGTCAACGACATTGTTCAGAGTGCCTGAGATAATACTAATTTAAACTAATTTCTTGCCGGTCCGCCTATCAGTTTGTATTGACATTTTGTCTCCTCATACTCGGTTTAGACACTATTTCCCCCCCACTCGATACCACCCTGGATTAGCCGATACTATTCAATTCAAGGAATTAGGGAAGAGGAGGAGGAGACAAGTTATGTTATTATTTAAATTCAGTCTTGTATACGATTGAGGCGGGATTCTACACAGTGCCCCTTTAACATATCCCTGTCCATGATATTTATTCTCATCCACTGCAAATGGGATTTTTGGACAGTGAGACATGGGGAATCACACCTTTGATTCATCTGGATGTCAGTCGTTACATTTCTACAGAGCGATTACTTGGTGTAGCAATCTTCTTTTAATGGCCTAGCTTTGCTGGAGCATGTAGTGGCCTCTGGTTAATAGTTCTGCCTTGTGATTCAGCTCTGGTTTACTCTGGTCTCAAGTTACATCTATAGGCTATTGACTGCGGCCAGACACTATCCAATCAATATCTGAGAGAGTGCACTATAGGAGTTGTGACATAACCATTGCAATTTCATTGATCCGTCTTGCATTTCAGAAAAGGTTAGAGAAATAATTGTTGCCTTTGAGTGCAACAAGACTTTCAGGGCTATGGTTAACATGCAATTTTCGGCCAGTGGGAACGATCTTTTGAGTGGTCTTCAACTTATTGTTAAAATTTCAGAAATCCAATGTGTCTGTGGCTGGTTGTAAATATATTTATATAAAGAAAACACTGACTGGTTGCAGGTTGTATTTCTTCATTTTTGTCTTTAAAAATCAATATTTCCATTACTAGACAATCAGGGTTTGAATCCTGCACAGGATTAGCCTTGGGTTCCTGCAGAGGGTAGTGCAATTGACCAGAAACGGTTTGAGCACTAGAGACTTTTTGTGGCAGTTTTGCTACCTGTGAGTTCAATCAAAGTGGCATGCCTACATTACATTAACTCATACTTAGGGAACTGTGTTTGCACCATTAGGTGCTCTTGGTCCTGTAAAACGGCCTCATATTACTTGGCCGTTATACGACTATGCTAAGTAATCAGTCCCAAAGACTCCCAACCATTCCCTACCATGTTTAACAGAGAACTCATTATGGGCTGAAGGCAGGCATCCTTTAGCATAAATCCATCCGGATGTCAGACATAAGGGGAAATATGACTCATCAGACAATATAACTTCTTTACATTGCTCAAGTGTCCAGGTTTTCTGCTCCTTTCACCAACGTATGCGTCTTTGTGAATTGGCCTGCCATAAATTCCATTCTGTGATAATTTTCTAGGCTGTTTTTGGGGCATTGAGCAACTTTCAAGTGTCTGGCTGTTCCCTGTCGGTCAACTTCGACTTGCAACCACCGTTCCCTTTTGACAATGCAATGTGTTCATATATGACAAAGGCTAATATGAATTTTGAAGCTATTCCCCTTGACACATTAAGTGATTAGGCATTTCTTCTGACCGATGCACCTGTAATCCGGGCACCAACTATTTAGCATCTTTGGGACTTTGTTAGTTGCCTTGTGTTGCTTTTAAAACAAATATCAAAGAGCTAATTGTCAAACTTGTTTTATAGCTGACACATGCAGTACCAGTGAAAGGTTTGGGTTGAGGTAGGGTGATTGTAGAGGCCAGTTCATCTGATGCAGCATTATCACTCTCCATCTGGGTCACATAGCTCTTACAGGTGTGTTTTCAGATTTTTCAGGGTGTGTTGTGTGTGTGCGTGTGTGATGTGTGCGTTCTGGAGCTGAGAGTAAGCACAGGCAATAGGGAAAGCAATGTGGTGGGGGAACCTGTACCAGCCAGTGGAGCAAGAGGCCAAACCTCCTCCTCCATGCTTCACGGTGGGAACCACCCATGTGGAGATCCTCCATTCACCCACTCTGCATTTCGCAAAGACATGGCGGTTGGAACCAAAAATCAAAAATTTGGACTCAGACCAAACAAGACCAAAGGACAATCAAATGTCAATTTCTACAGTAGTGTGTCTTGGCTTCTTATTGGTATCCTTCAGTAGTAGCAATTCAACAATAAAGGCCTGATTCACTCAGTCTCCTCCTGAACAGTTGATATTGAGATGTGTCTGTTCGCACTGCAGTCTGAGTTAATTGACGATTTCTGAGGCTGGTAAACTCAAATGAACAAATTTCTAAAAATATTTTTTCTTTGTCATTATGGGGTATTGTGAGTTGATTGATGGTCCAAAATGATTCATTATGAATGTAGTCTGTAAAGAAATAAAATGTCAAGAAGGTAAAGAGGTCTGAATACTTTTGAAAGGCACTGAAAGTGGGAAAGAAGTCTATGGTAAGTGGGAAAACATTCTACAGCATTCCAAATGCAAGTGTTTCAGTGTGTGACAGAATTTGGCTAAAGAATCTCAAGATCTGACTTCAATATTAATATAAATATTGTGTTTTCAGCCAATAAAAAAACATTTTAATTGTAGAAAAAAGGTTAAAGTTTGGTTTGAAGTAAAAATAACTCAACAGTTATGTTTAGGTATTAATTTCAGACTGGTTAAAACAAAACAACATCACTGCCTACCACTGGGAAAGATAGATTGTTTGATCTTCCTAGCAGGAGCATTTGGATTATGCATATCCACCAGACCCGCAGAAAGATCCCTAGCAAGCCGCCATCCAACTTCATGCAATAATGCATCCTCTTGCCCCTAGTGCCTGATATTGAAGTCATATTCGACATCCTGAAGTACTGTAAGTGAGATATTGCTTTCTATCTTGGTGATAAACCTCCTTTATATGGTCTTCTCAAAATAAATGAATATTTGTATGTTGGCTAGGTTACCTTCCCTTTTTTTTAACCAATTCAAGGTGTAATACTCGTTTAGATAGGGTAGCTTAACACACCCCCTGATTTTGCAAGCTACATGGATGATTATCTATCATGGATAGCACAGTGGTAATCAGTCTAGTAATTGAGGCTAGCCTCAGGGCAGAGTACCAGAAAAATAATGTGACACTGACCGAAAACCATCAAAATCCTATTCAGCCCAAGTCTGACATATTACCTTGTTTCTCATTCTGTGTCATAGTGATGTGCTGTTCCTCAATAGCATATCAATGTGTAGGGCACCGTGAAATGATGCATCAATACAATACTCCATGTAAACCAAACCGCCTGTAAATAATGTGAAAACCTTGCTTGTCAGTAGGCATCAGTAAACACAATCCACTCGATTGAAAAAGGACGATGCTGCATATGAAGCACATGTGTTGGGATCCTTGATGTGTATTTCCATTTAGGAACAACGATTAACGTAGACGGGCTTGTCGAATAGGCAATCCAGATCTCTAATCTGCAAATACTTTAGAATTCTGTCTGCCTGTAAAAGCATGTTACTATATATAGAATGCATGACAACACACTGTCCTCCACAATTAAGTCCAAATAACGCACCTATTATTAGTATTTGCATGCAACAGTTGACAAACATTTGACCCACCAGATAATGGGTGTCTTCTCTGGTGATGCTCAGTTGTTAGGTTTTGAGTGATTTTTGTCTCAAGATTTTCACCAAATTAAAGTTCAATAGGATTTAATTTTGTAAATTGACTTGGCTAGTCAAGAACATTCCAGTTTTTAGCCTGCCAGTAGTTTTGGGGTCTTGCTCTTGCTATAGAATGAAGCACTGTCCAATGACTTTGAGCATCTGGTTATACTTTAGAAGAAAGATCTGTACACATCAGAACATATTCTGGTCCTGTCAGCAGTTACATCATCAAAAATGACAAGCAAGCCAGTTTCAGTGGTTGCCATACATACTGTGCTACATCCCCAAGCCATTATACCCCCATCACCCATCACAGATTAAATGTTATTTAGTGGATCTTTGGCAGGTCCTTTTTCCTCCACACTTTTCTCTTCTAAAGACTCATGTTAAACTTTGTCTACAATACTTCTGTCTACAATACTTTTTTTTTCCAGAACTGTGCACGCTCTTGTAAGTACAGTAACCTAGGCAAAAAATAATAGCTCCATTTTCCAATTGCATACTGTGATTACATTTACCTTTGTAGATCAGCTTGTTGGCATCATAGAGTAAAACCAAAACCACCTTCTTGTTCCTGATACTGTACTTCCTATAGAAAGTATATATTTTTATTTTAACTACTGTCTTTTACTGCAAAAGACTGCATTCTGGTAATGCAAACGATGAATGGCTTATATGGGCTAATTCACAAGATTCTGATTATACAAGATTATACAATATATACTATGAAATAAAATGGAATAAAAGCATACATTTACTCTTATAATACTTGTATTGAGACATGGAGAAAAACTGGTTTAGTGATGTTTAGCAGGACCTCCAGATTGGGCTGCCATTAAAACATGCCCAGCCAAGGTGATGCGGCACCACACTAATTTAAATCCCGGTTGATGAAGAGGATATGGTTGGTCAGGGTCGAGCAAACCTCAGATGCAAGACCCAGAGCAGTTGTTCCTGGGCCAGCTACACATTTGCTGGTTGCGCGCAGACAGCACTCTTCAGCTGAGCATGGTTCTGTTGTCTGTTCTATATTTGATAAGACCGTGGTTAATTAATAGGCTTCTATTAATAACAATAGGAGCTGTTGGAAATCTCTTTCCTCACAGCTCCTTGCTCTAGAGTAGAACAGCCTGGTAGCTATTTGCACTTCATTTTTGATGAAGCCAATGGGCCTCAAAGAACTGGAGGTTACCATTATGTTTCTTGGTCATTTGATTTAATTGTAACGCACATTTGCATGCATTTTGTAAGACTTGTGATAAACCTGGTTACATCATGCTAGCAGAACTGTTTTTACTTCTTTTTCATGTCTATTCTGAATTGCAAATAGCCTCAAGGCACTGGCTGAAGCTGTGCTGTGATTTAGCAATGACTCTCCCTTGTCAAACTCCCAGTTTAAGCCAATGGTGTGTGTGCAAGTTGAGGAGTGCGGGTCGTTGGTTTATGGACACCGTCCATTAATTCGTAATACAAAAGGGAGGGAATTTTAGGATATCTAGATAAGACTTTAGCCTCCCCAAATTCACTCCTAGATCCATCAGAAATCTTCAAGCTTGGTAAAAAAAAAATACATTACCTTGGCATAAATAATGAATGGCCAGTTTGGTTTTCTCTCTGGGGAGACCACTTCTAGTACACACACACACTTACACACACACACTTATTCCTTCTAAGAAAAATCTCTTGTAGGTGGTAAATGTCAGTGATTCCGTTCAGGTGACTGGTTTCACTTGACCTTTTGTGACCCGTTGAGAAACCAGGAGAAACTCAAGTGATCTGGGGCATTTCTGAGTAAGCACCAGGATTTTGTCCATATACCATGATTTTGTTTTGCTGATTTTTGCAAAATATATCATCAGAAGGTAGAGGCTGGCATCCAGTTGAATACCAAGTTCTTCTATGACAACTAGAGTATGTCAGTGGAGCGGAGTGGGAATGTAGTGGCCTCAATTGACTGGAGCGTGGAGAGATAAGGAGCTGGCTAGAATGCCGTCACTCAATATCGCTCCAGTACCGCACTGACTAACACTTACTTCATGTGGTCAGGGCATGCCCGGCCCTGCAACCATTTGTAGGATACTTGTGTGCTGCTCAGCGTGCTAATTAAATTGTCAATGAGTTTACTAAATACTTAAAAAAAAAAAAAATACAGTTACTTTTTCATGTTGTTTATTACAGTTTTTCTCAATAGTTTTGGCTCAATTCTCGAATGAGAATTATTTTTTTCAAAACAATAAGTTCAAAATCTCTGAACAATTAATTTCTTGCTCACACCAGTTTAGAATTTCTTATTCATTCAAGCAAAGTGCATGTGTTTTCACACATATGTGCAAAAGAGTAAGTACAAGCTACAACTTGCATAATACCTACATGTTCATGGCTTGCTGATCAAAACTGATGAGTTGGTTATCAGTGAAATTGTCATACTCTTCACAACTTCTAAACATTCTTTCATTGTGTGAGCCATCACATGCAAAATGATCCATTCAATTATAAAAATCTCTCAGACATACATGTATATTCCATAAATATCAATGACATGGAATGTTTGTGATGTCTGCCTAAATTGGCAAATTACCTGCCAGATGACAAAGTAATGAAATAGGAATCTCCAGGAGATTTTTCCCTCGGTGCATCGCCAGGGAAAACATTAGATATGATGTTGACGAAAATCTCTTGCCAGACCAACAAGAGCGACAGGATGTCCAAGAAGATGGGAACTTGTAGAGTTACGTACCATGAGGAGGTGCAATTCGTTGTTTTTTACAGAACTACTTCAGGTTTTTTCATTGGGGTTGCAGTCTTTTTGTTTTCGTGGATGTCATTTTGTAGTGAATTTTCTGCTTACTATATATGACTTCACATGTAAGAAATATGTAAAAATGGACAAGCAAATGTGAATTTTCTGTTTACATGTAACACATTGCTACAAAAATAAATGTACTCTATACATACAAATGCGCATACCCTTTCTCTGTGTACTACAGTATTGTACAGTATCAACTTCTCCCAGTAGACTTTTACCTAATGTTGAAATTATTATCTAAAAAGCTCAGTGTGATACACAATAGCATTCAGCTAGACAAAACTGACATTCTTGTATAATACAATCAGGAGTCAGTGTCAACAAAAAAGTAGAACAAAACTGAAATTTGGGTAAAACAAATATTTCCAGGGAGTACTGCCATAGTGAAAAAATATCTAAACATTTTGACCCGTACGGCTGGTCACACAATGACAAAGTAACTTTTCATTTTGGTGGCATTGGCCAACTTACTCACCAAAAAACTTCGTTTTGAAGCATGAATTAAATGTTTTGGGTGAGTTACTACCAGGCCAGCTGACAGTCTTGCCTGGGCCCGGGACGAGATAATCTTAGATGGGCCCTTAAATGTCAACCCAATGTCATTTCTGGGCCCCCCCTACCCTGGGCCTGGGACAACAGACCCGTTTGTCCGCCCCTATCGGCGGGCCTGGTTACTACATTTTGCAGACATGCCATAGATTTGTGATGTCCCATGAAACAGCGGTGACATTTGCACTTACAGTTTAGAGAATGTTAAGACTGTTTCGAAAAATGAGTCAAAGCGATTGAGAAGAATTGTAAACAACACAGTCTCGTAAATATAAACGTGCAGCATGAAATCATAAAACCCCATTTCCAAAAAAGTTGGGACACTGTGGAAAATGAAACATGTTGCTGGCATCAAATTCTAAATTGGCATGTAAAGGTGTGGCTGTGCATTTTAGTACTTGAGTATTTCATACTGGTACCCAAATACACATCAACACCTTTACATACCATCAGTTAACGTTAAAAAACAATCTCTGGCAGTGTCAGGGCTGACACTATATCCCCAGTGCCATGGTTAAACGTAGAAGGCCGGGATGTTCATAGGCGTGTACTTCCTTGAAGGTGTGTGAGGTCAGTGACAAACTTTGTTTGGGTTCATGTAGCCTGCACTGAACACTCCAGAAACTAAAATATATGGAAGCAACGTGAGCACAAGACAAACAAGGGTAAATTTTGCATTTGATAGCGAGAGTTGAAGTTTGTGTGAACAGTGATGCAGTTGGCTACCTTTCTACTTAACAAGTAGGTTACATTACCTCATTTAGCTAGTTAGCTAGATAGTCATGGAAATCTATGTGTAAGTTACTAAACTGATGATGACGGAGAAACAATTATACTGTACTATGTAGAAAATCATTCATTGTTCTTGTTTATTCTTTTTGTATTAGCGGGCGATACATTTTAGGAAGGTTTCTCTAAAGTCTTTGGTCGAGACAATAAGCTATACGAGCAAAGTTTGACACTCCTTGATTCCATTTCTTGCTGGAAAATAGTGAAACAACCTGGTGTTCTCTGCAAAATGTTAAGAAAAACGAACATGCATTGTGGGTTGTTTGACTAAACCTTATGCATAAGCGAATATTGCTCTGAAGAAGCTATTATATTGCCATTTAATTAGGTTTAGCCTTGTGCAAACTGGATGAAGTGTACATATAAGTGTTCCAGCTAGCGCGAGCTAGCACGATTATGGTTTCATGTTCGCTAGACAGCCATCAACAAGTCTATGAGATACGGCAATGCATCTAAACGCAATAGATAGCTCAGATGACGTTTTGATTGGTTTAGCTGTTCATTTTGTTTATTCTGTGTTCCGTAATATGAAAAGGGCCCATCAACTTTAACCCCATTTGAAAAGAAAGTCTGTTCATTGCTCCAGCATCGACGGTTGGAGATGACACTGCTTCAAACCGGTCAGTATGCTCGTAGTTAGAAATGACAATGTCTGATCCTAATGGAGTTAGAACCGATATACAACTCACTGCTGATAGGTGGCATTAAGTTGCATAGGGCACCTTTACGTTTCTGCATAAAAAAGTATAGGAAGACTGTTATAATCCGTTAATGAAGAGTAAGACGGTGCATTTTCAAAGCAAGATGATATTTATTGACTCATAAGTACCTGATGGAAATATGGAGGACTAAATGTGCCACCACTAACAATGACCTTTCAAATCAATTTTAAGCTTTCTACCAAAAAGGGCCAATCACATGAAGCTTTGCATTGGTTTGATGGTTTTAAAAAAGTAGAAAAATCATACTTCAATAACTTTAGTTAGCACAAAATAAAGGATTTGTCAAAGCAGTGTGTGAAGAAGACGCTGAAGAGGCCTTATCTTCCTTTTCCCATTTATTGTATGTAAAATAAAATGTCTTACATTCAGATAACTTCAATGACAGCAGCAAATTACCCTGCTCAAAAAATTAAGGGAACACTTATCATTACAGTATAACACCAAGTCAATTACACTTCAAGGTTATCAGTCTGTCCAGTTAGGAAGCATAAGCGATTGTGAATCAATGTCACCTCTTGCAAATGAAAAGTGACAACAGGTTCACTGGCTAGGCAACAGCAAGACAACCCTGAAAAAGGGAATGATTTTGCAGGTGGTGGCCACAGACAATTGCTCTCTCCTTATCCTTCCTGACTGAATCTTCTCTAGTTTTGCATTTTGCTAGTGTCCTTGTCACTACTGGTAGCATGAGGTTGTACCTGCAGCCCATTCAGGTTGCACAAGTAGTCCAGCTCCTCCAGGATGGCACATCAACATGTGTTGTCGCAAAAAGGTTTGCTGTGTCTCCCAGTACAGTCTCAACAACATGGATAAGATACCAGGAGATGGGCCGTTACACAAGGAGAGCTGGACAGGGCCGTAGAAGGTCATCAACCTAGCAGCAGGACCGGTATCTGCTCCTTTGTGCAAGGAGTAACAGGAGGAGCACTGCCAGTGCCCCACATAATGACCTCCAGCGGGCCACTGGTGTGTATGTTTCTGACCAAACTGACAGAAACAGACTCCATGAGGGTGGCATGAGGGCCCGACGTCCTCTAGTGGGACCGACACGAATGCCTACTCTCCAATGATATATTAAAAAATACATGTGAAGCGCTCAGGACAAGCCAACTGCCAATAAAGTTACCAGTAAACAATAAGTGCAGGGGAGTACTGCAATCCTGACAGCTCCCGCTAAAGTCAAGCACTAACCATAGATGGCTCAGAGGCTCAAAAATGTAAAATGCATTAATGGCAACATAAAAATGACCGGCATTAGCGTAAGTATTTTAAGTTAATTGCACACAGTTACACGTTAATTTTGACAGCCCTAATACAAAGTAAAATGATAAATGATGTTAAATGTGGATGCGTCTTGCAAAAATGCCATTCTTTTTTAACCTGGCCTTTTCCGCTTCCAGTGTTGCCAGATTTCAATAACTGTAAACCACAAAATCACCTGCGGACTCCACAAAAATGCCGCCTGAATGCTATTTTTTTATACAACCCTATCTGTAAATCGACCTGCACAAGCCCATTTTTGCCCACACACTGTCAGTAAAATAGCCCAATTGTACGGGAAACCTCCCCATCTGGCAAAACTGTCCGCTTCTCCTTTTCTCTTTTCATTCTCCATCTCTTAACATGTTATCAGTCACTTGTCTGTCTCTCTGATGTAAACCTGCAATTACGTCAGGTCAGGTGACAGAGGGCCATTCGTTTGGTGTGGGGCGCGGGGCATGCCAGCCGTGTTAGCAGCGCTTGTGTGTTTGTGTGTGTAAGAGAAAGATAATGTGATGTATGAACGGCGTGTGGAGAGTGGGCTGCACTACCGCAAATCGGCAGGACAGTGGCCCACTCCGTGGAGCAGCAATTACAGCGATGATGAAATTGCTTTTCCAAACACTCATCACTGGCCCAACAACCAGCGGCGATTACTCACTCCGGCATTGCCTCAAGCTGGACATTGTTCAGGTAGAGCAATAATATTGTAGGCATCTCTCTCTGTCCATTGCTTTCCGTGGACAGGTGGCGTTGAATCAGCAATGTTGATGGGACTTTACAGATGTCCTGATCTCTAATCCTGCTGTCCAGGTGTAAAAGGACATCACTTACCTCAGGCCAAATGGAGGCTTGCTACTTGTGGCTAGAAATGGAGGTAGGGATGAGGGAGTAGAAAGTCCAATTGAGATGTCAAAAAGCTTTGACCCTCTGGCCTCAGATGTTCCTTCCTAAACGGCATCTACCCCTGGGCTGGGATCCAGTTACATCATCTACGTTGTCTTCATCTACTTCTGGTCTGAATCCCCCATGCACATTCTCTCCTTGTGCTGTAAGAAGATTGCCTATTGCTCCCCGTGGATAGTTCAAAGGAGAAAAAGCAGCCTGTCACCTGCTCTTCTCATTGGTAGCTCAGTGGTGGGAAACATTTCAGTACCAGGGGGGTAAAAACTTTTTTTTTTCCCTGGGGAAAGAATACAGGATACCAGACATTTTCCCAACATACTACATCAGCAGCCCAGGGCGGATGTTGTCATAGTCCGTGTGGGTTCAAATGATATTAAGAGGTTTGTCATAGAACTGTTAAAAAAAGGTCTCCAAATAAAAGCTGATCGTTTGTAGACATGTGCCTTTGCTGGGCTGTGGCAGCAAATGATTTAGCAGGCTGCTGAATCTACACAACAGGCTAATGCTGGACTTCTGTGGCTCTGTCAGCAAACCATTTGTGGACAACTTTGATAGGAAGCGAAAGACACTCTACAGGGAGGATCGAGTTATACGGTTACATTTTGATTAGCATAGATCTGTAGTTAAAGTGGAACAGAACCGATTTATGAAGTACGGCCCCTATGATTAATGTAATGCGATCACAAAACTTAACCTGACAACTAAAAGAGCAAAATTGTGCATTTGTAAATAAAAACGTTTTAAACTTGACTATTTAACTATAGGGCGTGGCCATCTTGGAATCGCCACGCAGTGACGTAACAAGCATGGTTACTTCTCACTGACAGCTAGCAGGCAATACTAAATACAAGATTAAGTGATTGATAACCGGTAGTTAAAAATGGCTTAAAACGAACCGGATAAAAAGAGATGCAAAGGAGGATCATATTGTATAGCCCCAGGTTGTACAAATGAATTTTACAGGACAGAAGGTGTACACTACCATGTCCTACCTCTCAAGCGGCAACCAGTGTTGCAAAAATGGCTTGTAGCTATGAAGCGCCAAAGCCCACCTGTTGCCCCCGGATTCAGGGTTTGCAGTGATCACTTCATAGCGGAAGATATATTTATAAACCTGTGTTCAATGCCTCAGGGATGCTAACTAAGTTAAAGACCAATCGCACGTGTATTATGATCAAAAGAGAGCTAGTCATTGATCCAGTCACTTCACCAACAAACAGAAACAACCCAGTAACACCGAAGATCAAGGCTGTGACAACTCTACAGTACTTGGCCACAGGGAAAAGGCAGCCATGCAGCACAGACAAACTACGTACAGTGGATAAAAAAAGTCTACACACCCCTGTTAAAATGATGTAAAAGAATGAGACAAAGATAAATCATGTCAGAACTTTTTGCACCTTTAATGTGACCTATAACGTGAACAATTCAATTGAAAAACAAACTGAAATCTTTGAGGGGGAAAAATAAAAAATTAAAAACTCACAATAACCTGGTTGCCTAAGCGTACACACCTGTAAACTAATACTTTGTTGAAGCACCTTTTGATTTTATTACAGCACTCACTCTTTTTAGGTAGGAGTCTATTAGCATGGCAGATCTTGACATGGCAATATTTGCCCACTCTTCTTTGTAAAAGCGCTCCAAATCTGTCAGATTGCGAGGACATCTGTGCACAGCCCTCTTCAGATCACCCCACAGATGTTCAACTGGATTCAGGTCTGGGCTCTGGCTGGGCCATTCTAAAACGTTAATCTTCTTCTGGTGAAGCCATGCTTTTGTGGATTTGGATGTGTGCTTTGGGTCGTTGTCGTGCTGAAGGGTGAACTTCCTCTTCAGCTTTCTAACGGACGCCTGAAGGTTTTGTGCCAAAATTGCCTGATATTTGGAACTGTTCATAATTCCCTCCACCTTGACTGAGGCCCCGGTTCCAGCTGAAGAAAAACAGCCCCAAAGCATGATGCTGCCACCACCATGCTTCACTGTGAGTATGGTGTTCTTTGGGTGATGTGCAGTGTTGTTTTTGCGCCAAATATACCTTTTGGAATTATGGCCAAAAAGTTCAACCTTGGTTTCATCAGACCATAACACATTTTCCCACGTGCTTTTGGGGGACCTGATGTTTGTTTTTGCAAACTTCAGCCGGGCTTGGATGCTTTTCTTTGTAAGAAAAGGCCGTCTTGCCACCCTACCCCATAGCCCATTCATATGAAGAATATGGGAGATTGTTGTCACATGTAGCACACAGACAGTACTTGCCAGAAATTCCTGCAGTTCCTTTGTTGCTGTAGGCCTCTTGGAAGCCTCCCTGACCAGTTTTCTTCTCGTCTTTTCATCAATTTTGGAGGGACGTCCAGTTCTTGGTAATGTCTCTGTTGTGCCATATTTTCTCCACTTGATGATGACTGTCTTCACTGTGTTCCATGGTATATCTAATGCTTTGGAAATTATTGTGTACTCTTTTCCTGACTGATAACTTTCAACAATGAGATCCCTCTGATGCTTTGGAAGCTCTCTGCGGACCATGGCTTTTGCTCTGAGATGCAACTAAGAAAATGTCAGGAAAATCCTACTAGAACAGCTGAACTTTATCTGTGATTAATCAGAATCACTTTAAATGATGGCAGGTGTGTAATGACTTCTATTTAACATGAGTTTGAAACTGATTGGTTAATTCTGAACACAGCCACATCCCCAGTTATAAGAGGGTGTGCACACTTATGCAACCTGGTTATTGTAAGGTTTTTATTTCAAATTTTTCCCCCTCGAAGATTTCAGTTTGTTTTACAATTGAATTGTTCACATTATAGGTCGCATTAAAAGTGGAAAAAGTTCTGACATGATTTATCTTTGTCTCATTCTTTTACATCACAAAAACCTGGCATTTTCACAGGGGTGTGTAGACTTTTTATATCCACTGTGTATCTCAGTCGTGTGTCAGTAGAATATTACATCAAACAATAAATGTGCTCTCCAGACCCCATATTGTCCGACAAATCATTCATTTTCCTCATGATGTTTGCCAACTACAAAGAAACAAAGCCAACCTCATGGCCATAGCTGGACCACCCGGTGTACAGTTGTGGTCATGAGTTTGCATACCCTGGCAGAAATTGTGAAATTTTGGCATTGATTTTGAAAATATGACTGATCATGCAAAAAAAAACTCTTATTTAACAATAGAGATCATATGAAGCCATTTATTATCACATAGTTCTTTTTAAATAATGATAACAGAAATCACCCAAATAACCCTGATCAAAAGTTTACATACCCTTGAATGTTTGGCCTTGATAAAGACACACAAGGTGACACACAGATGAAAATGGCAATTAAAGGTGAATTTCCCACACCTGTGGCATTTTAAATTGCAATCAGTGTCTGTGTACAAATAGTCAATGAGTTAGCTCTCACATGGATGCATTGAGCAGGCTAGATACTGAGCCATGGGGAGCAGAAAAAAACTTTTAAAAGACCTGCGTAACGAGATAATGGAACTTTAAAAAGATGGAAAAGGATATAAAAAGATATCCAAATCCTTGCAAATGCCAATCAGTACTGTTAAATCACTTATTAAGAAGTGGAAAATTAGGGGATCTCTTGATACCAAGCCAAGGTCAGGTAGACCAAGAAAGATTTCAACCAAAACTGCCAGAAGAATTGTTCGGGATACAAAGAAAAACCCACAAGTAACCTCAAGAGAAATACAGGCTGCTCTGGAAAAAGATGGTGTGGTTGTTTCAAGGAGTACAATACGACCATACTTGAACAAAAATGAGCTGCATGGTTGAGTTGCCAGAAAGAAGCCATTACTGCGCTAATGCCAAAAAAAGCCTGGTTACAATATGCCCGACAAAATCTTGACATGCCTCACAGCTTCTGGCACACTAATTTGGAGTGACGAGACCAAAATAGAGATTTATGGTCACAACCATGAGCGCTATGTTTGGAGAGGGGTCAACAAGGCCTATAGTGAACAGAATACCATCCCCACTGTGAAGCATGGTGGTGGCTCACTGATGTTTTGAGGGTGTGTGCACTCTAAAGTCATGGAGAATCTTATGAAAATTGATGGCAAGATGAATGCAGCATGTTATCATAAAATACTGGCAGATAATTTGCATTCTTCTGCATGAAAGCTGCGCATGGGACCCTCTTGGACTTTCCAGGATGACAATGACCCTAAGCACAAGGCTGAGTTGACCCTCCAGTGGTTACAGCAGAAAAAGGTGAAGGTTCTGGAATGGCCATCACAGTCTCCTGACCTTAATATCATTGAGCCACTCTGGGGAGATCTCAAACGTGCGGTTCATGCAAGACGACCAAAGACTTTGCATGACCTGGAGGCATTTTGTCAAGACGATTGGGCAACTATACCACCTGCAAGAATTCAGGGCCTCATAGACAACTATTACAAAAGACTGCACGCTGTCATTGATGCTAAAGGGGGCAATACACAGTATTAAGTACTAAGGGTATGCAGACTTTTGAACAGGGGTCAGTTAATTTTTTTTTTTTATTGCCATGTTTTATTTTATGATTGTGCCATTCTGTAATGACCTACAGTTGAATGCGAATCCCATAAGAAATAAAAGACGTGTTTTGCCTGCTCACTCATGTTTTCTTTATAAATGGTGCATATATTACCAAATCTCCAAGTGTAGGCAAACTTTTGAGCACATCCGTAGTTGGTGCTATATATGGGACACAATTGCACAAATTATTGCACCATCAAAAGATGAACCCACATTTCTTCACGAGCTGCCAGTTAGACATGTAAGAGGCTGACAGTTGGCTGAACATATCTTGACTAGTCAGTATGGCAATCTTGGTTTCATGTTTAATCAGTAACACTTAGCCTACATTTTTATTTTAATATCTTTGTTTCAATATGGCAACATGACACATCTACGGTATTGCTATGATGAATTCACTGACAGACCCCTCCACTATCAGCCAATCACTGTGGGCATAGTAAGTAGGAATATTCGTGGAACACGACATCATCCATAGCAATGGGGTCAACCTCGCCCTTTCTACTATCTTAAGATTTCTCCCCATTCCTTAGTAAAAGGTGGTCTTAGCAGCTTTGTGAATAGGTTTTAAGAGGAAACTCTTAGCTAGGAACTTTTAGTGCTGTTTAGGAGTCCTCCTATTGGTAAGATAAATGTTTTGTGAATACAGCCCCTGGTGTCAGGGGAATACGTAACATATTAAAATGAATATCTGTGACAGCCGATTTCATGTGACATGTTATGTTGTATTACAATGATTCTACCAAAACATATAAGACGTATCAGAGAATAAGATGTAGCAAAATGTATCACATCTCATGAATTTAGAAAGACATATGAAATCTTAAAATTGTAATGTTTGGTTAAGATGAAGTTTAGGTAGCACATTACTGTGTTTAAGGTTAGGGTTAAGGGTTGGATTAAGGTTAAATTAAAAGGGTTAGGATAGGAGTAAGCTTAGAAATCACAGAACTATGATTAAGGTTTGGGTTATGGTTAGAGCTTTTTTAATCACCTCTCAATGGATTTGAACATTTAACCATTGTAGGGAAGGTCGGGGGTGTTTTCGGTTTTCCACCATCCCCTTTCAGATCGCCCTTGCGAAAATGTACTTAATCTAACTCTAGCATCGCTTCTCACTGCCCCTTGCGGTAGGTCTGTTCCCTGGCGTAACGTAACATATTTTACAAATTTAGCTTTCAAATATTTTCATAAAATAAGTTACATATTCACCTAAGACCAACTCTTTCGTATTTAATAAGTATTTTCTGTGTGCTGCTTAGTCCCAGGTGTTCCATTGTTTGTGCCCCCCAATCAGAGAAGTGAGATAAGAATGTCCTAAAACTAGAAATAAATTAAAATTAGATACGAAAAATCTCAAGGTGTATTTTTTATACAAATATACTTATTTCAGCCTTTCTAAATTCACTCGTGGAAATTAAATGGGTCCTATTTATTTCTTTATATCAGGGGTATTACCTTTCTGGCAAATTTCCTCTCCAAGCCCCTCGCAGCCAGTATTAGTAAATGTGTGCTGACAGCAGAGGTTACCTTGAGCCGTCCACTGGACCTAGGGGCTGTATGTCTTCATTTACCCCAGTATCTGTAGATGCCAGGAAAAAGGGAAAGTTATTTTCTGTGTCTGGCCCGCAGGGGGACTGAGGCTAATGATCTTGGCCATGTTTATTGTTACCTTGCTCCTAGAATAGCAGATCCTATAGAGAAGCTGCTGCGCTGAGATAGAGGGAAGGCGTCCAACGCTGGGGCCAGCAACTCTAAAACATGTTGGCTAACAGATGTCCGGCCACTCTGTGATTACTCTGCACCTATAGGTGCCCCAATTCATTGCGTCTGTTCAACATAAATACTTAGGAGGTCCTGTTTCACATTGATACCACCCCAAAGCTGTACCAGTAAGTCGTTTTAGCTTGTAATGCCGTTTTAGAGAAAATCACAGCATGATCACCGTTCTACATTTTTCCCAGTATTGTGGTATCCATTTAATAGTTACGCCCGTGTCACTGCAAATTCCAACAGTCTCAGTAGTCATGAATTAAGATGTGCATCCTCCGAAACATGTCCCGCCAAACCTTGCCTTTTTTTTTTATAACACACCGATAACATCTCTCCGTTTTTAACCTTATTCTATAAAGCTTTTTGTATTTTTTCTCCTCTCATTCCTCTGGTTTTGCCCTGGTTTTCCGGGTTACCGCAGCAGCCGCAGGTGCATTTAGGATATGAGGACTGCCAAGGGCCTGAATGGGGTCCTTTATAGGGCCTTTCAATGGCTCCCTGTTCATGCTGTCTTAGGAAACCACTATCATGGCTGTTATGATCTAGAGCCCTTGCATTTGGCTTCCATAGTGAAGTCGTCTGTGCGCCCCGACGAGGGGGGCTTTCAAGGCCCCAGATTCAGGTGCGGTCAAGATATATATGCACCGCACCTCGTGCACAATGACATGATTTTGGGGAATATAACCTGGTACAAACAAAGCAAAATTTGTTAACTACAAGCACATTCTTGTTGTTAACTTCTACAGTACACCAGGGCGGACTGGATGTAGGACCATTCACCACACTTGGAACATATAGGTACTGGATATTACAAATACTATACAATTTCATTTGTCAATTTCCTTCATTAACAACCAGGTGGCAAGATGACTGGAAAGGCTTAATTACAGGCCCTGTAATTGCTAGAAACAGTTGCAGATTGGTAATCAACATTATCAGTGTCTTTGATGAGTGTGAAATGTGTCCGTGTGTGTACGTACAGTGTTGCTTGAAAGTATTTTAACCTCCAGTGCAATTAAACCTTTTTTTTTAAAACCTTTTATATCTGACACAACAGGTTTGTAGTTATCAATTCCGTATGTTGGTTTAAATAAAATCATGTGTGTAGCAGAAAAACAAAACCGATAAGGAATTGGTGTATAAATAAGTGAATCCCAAGTTGCATTGGTGAATTCAAGTAGGTACAGTTGAGTGCAAAAGTTAGCATCCCCCTGTTATGAAATGTCAAAAAGAATTAAAAAAGCAATGTATATAATCAATAACCCATTTAAAGTGACTTTACAAATGTTTTACAAATGTCCTCTCATTATCACAAGTAACAAAAATTTAAAAATCTTTGGGGGAAATATTTTTAAATAATATCAGTTCAAAAGTTTGCATCCACTTTTTTAGTTGTACTGTTAATAGCTAGTATGTCCTCCTTTTGCCTTCATAACTTCCTCTAATATTTGGGTACCTTCTGAGAAGCCTTTGGACTCTCTCAGTTGTAATTTCCGTCCATTCTTGGTGACATAGCTCTTTCAGATTGCTTGGCCATCTGTCATGCACTGCCTTCTTCAGAGCAATCCAGAGATTTTCTATTACATTCACTGGGAGGGCCATTGCAACACCTTAACTCTGTTTTTGTCAAACCATTTCTCTGTAGATTTTGCCACGTTTCGGATCATTGTCTTGTTGCAGGATCCATTCACACCTCATTTTTAGCTTGGTGACCCCTAAAATCTGTTGATATTTCTGTGCAACCTTTGACCTTCTGCAGGGCACCAGTGCCTCATGAGTACATACACCCCCAAAACATCAGAGAACCGCCACCATGCATGAGTGTGGGAATGGTATTAATTTCCTCATGGGCAGTTTTCTTGTCGCCACACATACCTTTGATGATTATGTCCAAATAATTTGACTTTTGTTTCACCAGACCACAATCTTGTTCCAAAATTGAAAGGGTTTATTGACATTTTCTTTGGCATATTCCAAGCGTGTTGCCTTGTGTCTAGAAATTAGCAATGGCTTCCTGCGAGCTTTTCTACCAAACAATCCAAATCTATGCAGTATGTGTTTGATTGAGGAGATGTGAAACTTTATTCCACTTGCCTCCAAATACTTTTTCAGGAATCCAGATGTTTGTTTTGGATTCTTGCGGATCTCTCAAAAGAACCACATTTAAATGAATATTAAATATTTTTTTCGGGAGATAAATTATATGATAGAGGTTCATTTTTGTGCTTTCTTCCTGAAACCAAGGGGGGTGCAAACTTTTGCACCCAACTGTAAGTAGAATGAGGTGGGTAAATAATTGAGTACCAGTTGAACCATTCAAAGTAGGGACATTTAGGAAAGAGTTTGGATTGAACTCTGGTAGAGACAAGGAACCTGGTCAGTTTGGTGTTACCTATACAGCTAAATGCAAAACACACCATGCAGACAGGAAAGGAGATCTCAGAGGACATCAACGAGAGGGTAGTGAGAGCACATTTGTCTGGGGAAGGCTATATAACCATCTAAAAAAGATTTGAGTTCCATCAGCCCACTGTGAGGCAAATCATTTTCAAATGTGGATAATTTAATATGACAGGAACGCATCCTAGAAGTTAATGCCTTTCCAAAATATCCCCAAGAGCCATAAGAAGAATTATAAATCAAGTAAATGCCAACACAAACAGAACATCTGGACATCTGCAGACATCTCTGCATCTCAGGTTACTATGCATGCTTTAACAATGACAAGAACATTGAATTGAAATGGCATTCATGGGAGGGTTGCTAGGAAGAAGCCTCTGCTGTCGAAAAACAACCAAACTGCTGGTCTTAACTTTGCTAGGGACCACCTGGACAAACCTAAATGTTTCTGAAGTCCATTCTGTGGACAGATAAACCACTATGTTTGTCGAAACTTTCTACGACCAAACAAAACTTTCCAACAGTTAAGCATGGTGGTGGGAATGTCAAGATCTGGGGCTGCATTTTATATATTTCAAGTGTGTAGGCAGAGTCGACTGTGTAGTAGTAGTGCAATACCAGACAATTCTTTAACCACTGACATTATCTTCCGAAGCAGTAGCGTAGACTGACGTGAGCATGGCAGATGTGTTGTTGCACACTCTCATCACCTGTGAGACCCAGCAGCAGAGGGAGGCGTTGAATCCCTGGGTCCTGATCTTAGTGATGGAATGTTATGTTGTTGAATGCTGAGCTCTAGATAATAAACAACATTCTCACTTAAGTATTCCTCTGGCCCAGATGGGAGGGCAGTGTGGACTGCAATCGAGATAGTTTTGTCAGTAGATCTGTTGAGGGCTACATGCAAAATTGAGTAGGTCCAAGAGGTCCGTGACAAGGGTATTGATGTAAGTCTTGACTAGCCTTTCAAAACATTTCTCCAAATGATAGTCATTTAGGCAGGTTGCCTTTGGATTTTTGGACACAGGGACCATGGTAATCTGCTTGACGCTAGTTGTTATTGACAGGTCAAGGAAGCTGTAGAAGATGCCCATGGACAGAGACACCTGCCAGCTAGTCTGTATATGAGTTGAGTGCACACCTTGCGAATGGTAACCTGTTTATATGTTATACAAATCAACTATGAAGACCAAGACCAGTCTATCTGCATATGCTCTAAAGCATGGTTCAATGTTACTTGCCTAAATGTGAGCAGTGAAAGCATTAAGCTCATCTGGTAGGCATACGATGTTGGGCGTCTTGCAGCATGGTTACCCTTTGTAATCCATGATGTTTTTCAAATCCAATAAGCGTCATCATAGCCAACATAGTAGGATTTCTATGATCGACCTGGATTTTTGTAAGCGACTGAATTTATTTTCCTTTCTTTGAACTGCTCTGACATTTCACTCATGTTGCTTCTAATACAAATAAGCCTTCTGGATCACATACCTATGTATGGTCACTGTTGGGAAAATATAATAACACATTTATTACAAATTAAGCCACTGAATGCTATTCAATGGCTTAAAATAAACCCATTAATATTGGATGAAATACATCCGTAAGGCATCTGCTCTTCATTTCAGAACAAATTGTGTAATGGTCTCAACAGTAAAGTCATCCTTTTTTCTGTGCAAACACATTTCAGCAGCAGCTGAGATGATTCCATGACCATGAGTGCTTTTGACCCTATGAGACCCCAGTCAATTATTGATAATTACAATCAGTAGAAATTAATAGGCCTATAAGAATCGAGTGCAGTCTGAATGTTTTTCTTCGAAGAAGATGAAGACATTGACTGCAGCAATTGATAAATTATATCCACAGGAACATGTTAGATACATCTTATTGATCTGACCTCACTGAAAATAGATACTTTGTCTGGATTAATGCTTGTGGAATTATGATCTTTCGGTTAGTCACCTACAGTAGTTTGAATGTTTATCCAAATATAGTATTAATACAAAGCTTCCATGTCTTCCTCATTACCGATGCTGCTTTTGAATAAGAAATGTATCTTTTCATTTCTTGAATAAGAAATGTATTAATTATTAATCGACACACACTTATGCACCACAGAGACGATGATAGGCATTCAGGAATTACAGCAAATGATCACTTTTGGCTCTCTCTCTGAAAAACATTGTAAGGAAATGCCATAATTACTGTTGTTCTAGACACTAATGGGAAAAGATAATCGATTGATCATAGTATTCCACCTGTACATAACCTTTATAGCGGCCATACACTGTGAAGTGTGTATGTATAGTTGGGGAATGTATTACAGTACCTCAGTGACCAGTACCAGCTAAAGGCTAGAGGTTGAGCAAGCAATGTGATAAGAATCTGACTGTTTTGATGAGATTTGCTTAGCATATGCTCTGGGAATTTAACATTACCATATTGGGATAGGTGAAAAATTGGGGTAACATAAAAACAAATATATAAGGACACATGACCAAACAAAAGGAACAGATGCCCTCTACCAGATGCATTACCTTATCACTCCCATCCGGCTTTGGCACATGCATTCTCACTCACAATCACAAGTGCCTCTATGGATTTTCTATATGTACTCATCCTGCCAAAGACTCCATTGCCTTATTAAAGACTCTTACCACCAGTCTATTGGGCTATCACTGAAGAAACCTATAATGGACAAGCTGCAGGAGAGCGTGAGGAATGGATGTATTCATTACTTGCTCTTTGCTAATGCTGATGTAAAGTGGGCAGGGAGATTGAGTGACAAAGGCTTTGGAGTGCACACATTTCTAAGGGCGTACTGTATGTGAATGACTGATTGAATTGGCCAAAGCAGACATTGATGCTTCTCACCCTTAACACAAGAAAGGCCATGTGGGTAATGTTCAGTTGAACTTAATTCAATATTGAATTATCTCTGCTTGTTTAACTCATGTCCCTCCTCCATCCTTGAATTTCCCTAAATACAGTGGATATAAAAAGTCTACACACCCCTGTTAAAATGCCAGGTTTTTGTGATGTAAAAGAATGAGACAAAGATAAATCATGTCAGAACTGTTTCCATTTTTAATGTGACCTATAATGTGAACAATTCAATTGAAAAACAAACTGAAATCTTCAAGCGGGAAAAATGAAAAATAAAAACCTTACAATAACCTGGTTGCATAAGTGTGCACACCCTCTTATAACTGGGGATGTGGCTGTGTTCAGAATTAACCAATCACATTCAAACTCATGTTAAATAGAGGTCATTACACATCTGCCATCATTTAAAGTGACTCTGATTAATCACAAATAAAGTTCAGCTGTTCTAGTAGTATTTTCCTGACATATTCTTAGTTGCATCTCAGAGCAAAAGCCATGGTCCGCAGAGAGCTTCCGAAGCATCAGAGGGATCTCATTGTTGAAAGATATCATTCAGGAGAAGGGTACAAAAGAATTTCCAAAGCATTAGATATACCATGGAACACAGTGAAGACAGTCATCATCAAGTGGAGAAAATATGGCACAACAGAGACATTACCAAGAACTGGATGTCCCTCCAAAATTGATGAAAGGACGAGAAGAAAACTGGTCAAGGAGGCTTCCAAGAGGCCTACAGCAACATTAAAGGAACTGCAGGAATTTCTGGCAAGTACTGTCTGTGTGCTACATGTGACAACAATCTCCCGTATTCTTCATATGAATGGGCTATGGGGTAGGGTAGCAAGACGGAAGCCTTTTCTTACGAAGAAAAAGCCCAGCTGAAGTTTGCAAAAACAAACATCAGGTCCCCCAAAAGCAGGTGGGAAAATGTGTTATGGTCTGATGAAACCAAGGTTGACCTTTTTGGCCATAATTCCAAAAGGTATGTTTGGCGCAAAAACAACACTGCACATCACCCAAAGAACACCATACTCACAGTGAAGCATGGTGGTGGCAGCATCATGCTTTGGGGCTGTTTTTCTTCAGCTGGAACCGGGGCCTTAGTCAGGGTGTAGGGAATTAAGAACAGTTCCAAATACCACGCAATTTTGGCACAAAACCTTCAGGCGTCCGTTAGAAAGCTGAAGATGAAGTTCACCTTTCAGCACAACAACGACCCAAAGCACACATCCAAATCCACAAAAGCATGGCTTCACTAGAAGAAGATTAACGTTTTGGAATGGCCCAGCCAGAGCCCAGACCTGAATCCAATTGAACATCTGTGGGGTGATCTGAAGAGGGCTGTATACAGATGTCCTTGCAATCTGACAGATTTGGAGCGCTTTGCAAAGAAGAGTGGGCAAATATTGCCATGCTAATAGACTCCTACCCACAAAGACTGAGTGCTGTAATAAAATCAAAAGGTGCTTCAACAAAGTATTAGTTTAAGGGTGTGCACACTTATGCAACCAGGTTATTGTGAGTTTTTTATTTTTTCCCCTCAAAGATTTCAGTTTATTTTTCATTTGAATTGTTCACGTTATAGGTCACATTAAAAGTGGAAAAAATTCTGACATTATTTATCTTTGTCTCATTCTTTTACATCACAAGAACCTGGCATTTTAACAGGGGTGTGTAGACTTTTTATATCCACTGTAAATGTCTTTGACACATCATTCTAATTTTGATTTCACAAACATAATTGGTGTTTTAATCAGGTCAGAGGACCCATGGACCCAATTTTTTCTGGGCGTCAAAAAATCCCATGCAAGTTGTATGTTTGGATTATGCTGTCTCAGAAATAATCAATTTGCATGTTTCCAATATCAGTGACAAATTACTCAATATTAATAAGATGAATGCTATCTCAAAATCAATTTGTGACAACTGCTGAGTTAAAAAGTGCTTTATAAAATAAATCTATTTGATTGATTCAGAGAAATACAATTTATTCCAAAGTCAAAGTCTCCTTATTGTCAAATGCACAAAATAAGTGTTGTTCTGAGCAGTAAAATTCTTATGACATGGCATGCAACATCTACGCAATAAGCATTAAGTAAAATATAAAGCAAATAAATAGCAAAAAAATAAAATATACATAATGCAAACTAGGCCTTGTGATCAGCAGCAGAGCAGGTGCCGTACCAGGCAGTAATGCAGCCTGAGAGGATGCTCTCAATGGTGCACCTGTAATAGTTGGTGAGAGTTTTTGCAGACATGCCAAACTTTATGAGTCTCCTCAGGAAGTACAGGCGTTTTTTGGGCTGTTTTTACTGCCGAGTCTGCTTGCCTGGACCAGGTAAAATCATCATCTTTGACCTCTCTGACCTCATTAATGACTCTCTCCACTTCAACTCCATCAGTGTGTATGGGGGCGTGATCCCCTCCCTACCGCTTCCTGAAGTCCACGATCATCTCCTTAGTCTTGTAGACGTTGAGAGAGAGGTTGTTGTCCTGGCAGCATGTAGCCAGGTCCCCTTACTCCTCTCTGTAAGCGGACTCATCATTGTTGGAGATGAGACTCAGGATGGTGGTTTTGTCCGCAAACTTAAAGATAGTGTTGGAGCTGTGTGTGGCCACGCAGTCATGTGTGAACAGGGAGTACAGGAGGGGACTGAGTACACAGCCCTGAGGGGCTCCGATGCTCAGAGACAGTGAGACAGAGAGGTGAGGTTGCCCATTCACAACACCTGGGGTCTGCTTGTCAGGATCCAATTGCAAAGGGAGGAGTTAGTCCCAGGGTCCTGAGCTTTGGGACAACCTTAGCAGGCACAGTAGTGTTGAATGCTGAACTGTAGTCCACAAACAGCATCATATGTGTTGCCTTTTTCCAGGTGGGAGAGGACGGTGTGTGTCGTCAGGGCAATGGCATCGTCCGTAGTCTATTGGGGTGGTATGCAAATTGAAAGAGGTCCAAGGTGTCAGGAAGGGTAGAGCAGATGTGGGTTCTGACCAGCCGCTCAAAGCACTTCATGATGATGGAGGTCAGTGCTACAGGGTGGTAGTAATTCAGGCAGGTGATGGAAGGTTTCTTTGATACAGGGACAACGGTGGTCTGTGTGAAGCAGTTGGGGACTGCAGACAGAGTCAGGGAGAGGTTGAATATGAAGATGAAAACCTCCGCTAGCTGGTTGGCGCACTCCCTGAGGACGCGGCCTGGAATGCCATCTGGCCCTGGTGACTTTCCTGGGTTCACTCTTTGAAAAGCTCTCCTCACGTCGGCCGTGGCTAGGGACAGTGTGCAGTCACCCTGGTCCTCAACAAGCCATCCAGAAGGAATGGTGTTGGTTGCCTCAAACCGTGCGTAAGTTGTTGAGCTCGTCGGGGAGAGAGGCAGCAGGCTGGGCATCGTTGCTGTTTCTCCCTTTATAGTCTATGATGTGTCGCAGTCCACACAACATGCGTCTCGGGTCAGAGCTGTGGTAGTTAGACTCCGACTTATCTCTGTAGTCTCTTTTTGCATCTCTGATGGCCTTCCATAGGTCATATCTGGACCTACTCAAAGCCTCCAGGCAGAGGAGCGTGCTCTGAGCATAGCCTGAACGTTACCATTAACCCAGGGCTTTTGTTTGGGGAAAGTCATAACATTTACCCTCGGGACAACATTATCGATGCACTTGGAGATATATGCTGAGACAGACAGTCTTTGTATTCATCAGTGTCCCCATCGACTGCAACACAGAACATCTGCCAATCAGTTGTTTCAAAGCAGTCCTGGAGAGTGGTAATGGATTTCTCATTCCAGGGTTGAACTGCCCGAAAAACTGGTTTATCCTGTTTTAGACGTTGTCTGTAGGTTGGGAGGAGAAGAATGGAGGTGTGATCCACCTTACCAAAGGCTGGGCGGGGGAGGGGTTTGTAGCCGTTCTATATTTATGAATAACAATGGTCAAGAGTCTGATCCCCATGGGTAGGAATGTTAATGTCCTGGTGGTATTTCGGCAAAACGTTCCTCATATGCCCTATTGAAGTCGCCAAAAACAATAAAACCTGCCTCAGGGTGGGCGTCCTCTAGTCCATTAATTACTCCGTATAGGTCCTCCAACGCACGTGTTTTATCTGCCTGCGGGGGTATGTAGACTGCTGTGAATATAGCACAGCAGTCTACCGCGGAATTCCCACGGAAGGTTCCCGCGGAAGGTTGAAGTTAAGGTAAAAGTACAGCCATTCTATGCGGAAGGCTGAAGGGACGTACTTTTATAGTTAGGAGCTCTAGGTCTGGTGAACAGTAGTGATGGGAAGTTCGACTCCATTTACTGAACTTTTCGAGTCATTCAGTAAAGACTTTGAATCTTTCGAGTCATTTCGTTCATTTGAGTCAGTAATGCCCTTACCATCGAACGATTAAAATGGACCAAAGCAAACGCTCAGTTTAGTCTATGATTTCAACTATGTTTATCATTACAATCAAAATTGAAATACTACATTAATTATTGTAGGCCTACCACACATCCAATTTTCTGTTACAAACGTCTTTATAATGCTACTTTCTTGATCTACTTTTCTTTGGGAATGTAAAACAAAATGAGTCAGTCGTTCACAAGTTTTTTTTACTTACACAAACGTTTGGTGTATAATTTGATGTGGTTATCATGACAATAAAAATAAACTTCTACACATTATTGTACCATGAATCCAATTATCAGTTACAAATGCTTGTTTACATCTGTGTTTACTATCAGTAATCAACTAACTATATTAGTTATTATAGACTGTATTCAATTAGGAGTTATAAACATCTTTATCAGTTCCTGCCTTGATCTATTTTTCTCTGTGAATGTATATACAGTATCTCACAAAAGTGAGTACACCCCAATATTTGATTATATCTTTTCATGTGACAACACTGAAGAAATGACACTTTGCTACAATGTAACGTAGTGAATGTACAGCTTGTAGAACAGTGTAAATTTTCTGTCCCCTCAAAAGAACTCAACAAACAACCAATATTGTCTAAACCGCTGGCAACAAAAGTGAGTACACCCCTAAGTGAAAATGTCCAAATTGGGCCCAAAGTGTCAATATTTTGTGTGGCCACCAGCACTGCCTTAACTCTCTTGGGCATGGAGTTGACCAGAGCTTCACAGGTTGCCACTGGAGTCCTCTTCCACTCCTCAATGACGACATCACGGAGCTGGTGGATGTTAGAGACCTTGCGCTCCTCCACCTTCCGTTTGAGGATGCCCCACAGATGCTCAATAGGGTTTAGGTCTAGAGACATGCTTGGCCAGTCCATCACCTTTACCCTCAGCTTCTTTAGCAAGGCAGTGGTCGTCTTGGAGGTGTGTTTGGGGTTGTTATCATGTTGGAATACTGTCCTGCGGCCCAGTCGCCGAAGGGAGAGGATCATGCTCTGCTTCAGTATGTCACAGTACATGTTGGCATTCATGGTTCCCTCAATGAACTGTAGCTCCCCAGTGCCGGCAGCACTCATGCAGCCCCAGACCATGACACTCCAACCACCATGCTTGACTGTAGGCAAGACACACTTGTCTTTGTACTCCTCACCTGGTTGCCGCCACACACGTTTGACACCATCTGAACCAAATAGTTTTATCTTGGTCTCATCAGACCACAGGACATGGTTCCAGTAATCCATGTCCTTAGTCTGCTTGTCTTCAGCAAACTGTTTGCGGGATTTCTTGTGCATCATCTTTAGAAGAGGCTTCCTTCTGAGACGACAGCCATGCAGACCAATTTGATGCAGTGTGCGGCGTATGGTCTGAGCACTGACAGGCTGACCCCCCACCCCTTCAACCTCTGCAGCAATGCTGGCAGCACTCATACGTCTATTTCCCAAAGACAACCTCTGGATATGACGCTGAACACGTGCACTCAACTTCTTTGGTCGACCATGGCGAGGCCTGTTCTGAGTGGAACCTGTCCTGTTAAACCGCTGGATGGTCTTGGCCACCGTGCTGCAGCTCAGTTTCAGGGTCTTGGCAATCTTCTTATAGCCTAGGACATTAATGGCTGTGTGTTGAGGTATTTTGAGGGGACAGCAAATTTACACTGTTATACAAGCTGTACACTCACTACTTTACATTGTAGCAAAGTGTAATTTCTTCAGTGTTGTCACATGAAAAGATATAATCAAATATTTGCAAAAATGTGAGGGGTGTACTCACTTTTGTGAGATACTGTAGATGTTGATCAGAGAACTGAGCTGGAGGACCTGGTATGAAGCAAGTGATCATATTGTAGAGAGGCGCTGATAAACATTCAAATGAAAGATTACCTGCAATTCAACGAGTGACTATCAAAAAGGACTCGTGAGTCCCGAGTCACCAAAAAGAGTAGTTCAAAAAGAATGAATTGTTCGCAAACTGCACATCAGTAGTGAACAGTGTGTTGAAAGTAATGCAACAACTGAACCCCAGCGAGTGTTAACCATAATGCAGGCCCCACCACCTTAATGTTTACCTGACTCTGAAGTTCTGTCCTGCCGGTAGATGGAAAAACCAGCTTGGGTAAGGCACCACAGGATCTAGCCAGGTCTCAACAAACGACAGCACACAGTACTTCACAATGTCCCACTGGAAGTTAATCCGAGTGTGTAGTTTGTCCATTTTATTGTCCAGGGATTGAACATTTGCGAGTAAAATGCTTGGTAACGGTGGATTGCAGTATCTCGTCCGAGATCTACATAGGATACCGTCACATTTGCCTCTCTTCTTTCTCCTCTGTCAGCGTATTGGTAAACAATTGGCGGCAGGACAAAGGAATCACAGCAAGTGCTCTGGTAAGTAGAGAATAAGTAAGTATTCAGTGATGAACAAACTTCCAAAAGTGTTAATCGATCATACTGTATGAGTGGCAGTGCAGCGTGAACAAAAATAAAAACAATATTAACAGTAATAAGCAAAAAACTATGTAGTGAATATGGAGCCATTGTCAGTGCAAACTTTCCTATCAAGTTGTTACAATACAGCACATACCATCAATTCTTAATGTCCTCCTCAATTGTCTAAAAGTCTACAAAGTGTAAGATAAGTATCTTAAACACATTATGGCACAGAATGTGTGCATTGGATAGACTAGGAGCATTGGTTAATGATGGACTCCCAGATCTAAGTAAAACCTCACTATTCACTCCAAACATTCAGATCAGTTCTCCCAGTTGCGCCAACAATACCTTACCTTGGCTAAAACAAAGAAACTGACATTCACATAAATGTATTCCATTAGCACCATCCAAAGCGAGACATTTGGTCTTGCTGAATTCTTCATTCAGCAAACATTTACCTGTAACAAACGAGACATTACATCTACAGAATTGAAACTTCCCTTTAAGGGACACACATTAAAAGACCAAACAACAGTGTAATGAATCCAACAAATGTAATTGTTTTACTTTGTTGATTTGTCTGTCTTCACAACTGGTTCGTCTGAGCGATTGGAGGTACTTTGACACATAACCTTTTATGCCAACTCCACTGAGGAAGCTAATGGGCTCATTGGTGTGATCTTAGGATCTTAGGGATTTGAGACAACATTGGACCTTCACAGATTTTACTAAATACATCTTTCATTACACTACATGTGTACTCTACTTCAGCCTCTGTCTCCTGTTGCGTAATTGATACACTGCTCTCCCATCCAACCAAAAAACAGATATTTCTTTTTGTATTTTTTCAAGTTCCTTGGGCTAATTTCAGACCAAGGTGCTGTTAGACAGCAACACTTAGCTTTCAGGTGCTAGCATAGGGCTCACATTTTGTGCTGTCAAACCCCTGTAACTTATCCACAACACTGGAGCTCTCCAGGTAGTCAACCTTTCCAATTTATCCCATGTCATCCCTCAGCTGGGATTCATTTCATGACCATGGATGTAGGCTTTTGATCAGCGCCCTTCCATACCTTCCGGGACTGCTCAAACCCTACATACATATCCAAGGCATTTGCCTATGATTTCCCAGGGCAAACCGGATCACACCAGCTACCAACATCTCTTGGTACCCACGTGAGCTGACAGCAGACTATGTGTTAGGCTAGGAGCCATAACATCAAGGCAATAAAACTTAATAAAACATTGTGACTCTAGGCCCAATTTGCCACAGTGCAAATGTATGCCACAGACACCCCATTTACAGAATGCCCAGGACACCATTTCTGGTGGAATGGGGCACTCTACTGGGCCAGCAATTCACACCCTTTACTATGATATGCATCTGTAAACAAGTGGCACACAACCAGAATCCCTGAGTCTGGTCCAAGTGCACAGGGCACTTACAGTGCACAAAACATGCATCCTCCGTTGGTCCATAGATGCAATCAAGACGTAAACGAAAAACAGTCAAAAGCGAGGGTTCAACATGACCTAGACATGACCATTGGCGTAAAAACTGCTATTAATCTTTGGCTGTATAAAGGGGCTAGAGGCCAAGAGCAATGCAGTTTTGTAGGAGGATTTTAATGACGCATGAATCCTATGGCTTGAAGAGGGGTGTACAAAGTGTAATTTCCACAAGGCAAGCTGAAGTAGACGCACAGTTGACTTTTAAAAGAAGCTCCATAGGAGGGAAACCCCTCTGTCTCTGTACCAAGACTCAAAATTCTTATTTATAGGCATGCAATGCCATCGTAAAAGGAGCAGAGCTCTGACCAACTGAATAGTCTTGATGACATTCAGGGGCAGGCCTCTGTCAGAGAGGTTGATCCGCTCTAGGCGCCTAAGCCATCGTTTTCCACCTTGGAGACAAGGGCTCTGTACATAGCCTTGGGACAACAGGTCACATAAAAAGCAGTCTTGGACCCTCCAAAATTACCATGTCCAGTGTGGGCTGAATTAGGTCTATTTGGGAAAATGAGTATCTGCAAATAAGGATCATACCTGCATTGAAAAAAATTAGGATACACAGTAAACTGCACAAAGTGACTGAAAGGTGGGCATTATTCTATAGCAGCAGGGAGCAAGCCACTGTGAAATATGAGAGGAAATGGGTCCCACCTTGCCTGTTGTCATAATCATGTCCTGTCGGTCTTCAACTAGAACATGCTGGTGCAACAGGGTACAGGCAAAAGTAACTGCCAGGAGCTCCAGGTAATTTACCTAGTGCACTCTTTGAAACATTGTCCCATTTCCCTTGACAGTCGCTGTTGCACAGCGAACCCTTGAGGTGTGTTGACTTTGAAAGTCATCTCCGTCAATCAGGACCGTCCATAAGAGTAATGGTTCCTCCAAGGGGCCAGGACCCTGAGGCATGTCTGGGAAACTCGGAGCTTCCAAGGAAGGTGTCGAGGTGAGTTGCTGGACTGTTTGCATCCACAGTAGCCCAGGAGATGTGATAGCTATATCATAGACGCCATCATTCTAAAATCCCTTTAAATGTAATGTAATAGGGCTGTCAAAGTTAACACATCAAAACGGGTGAAATAATTGAAAATCCTTCACGCTGTTACTTTTTTTGCCTATGTTAACGCATTTAGATTTTTGTTCATCAGAACCAACCTTAGTCTGTGCTTAACTTGAGAGGGAGCTGTTACTTATTTTTTTGAAACAGTGTAAGTGTAACTTTATTGGCTTTATTGGTTGTCCGGTGCGCTGTTCACAGTCTGAGTGATGGAAATTTTAATATACATGAGAAGTCCAGCGTTCCTCCCGTCTGACCCTTTTCTCCATGTGGCCCAGAGACACTGCGTGTGCGCAAATCCACCTGTAATTTCAGTGGTAATATGTACGATTTTTACTGTATTACTAGCATAAAAACTAGCAAAAAGTATATTTGCAGTTAATGTTTTAAGTTAATGTTTCAAAGTTATCCAGAATGACTGACATATTCCCCATTTAAACTTTCTCGCCGGTCCGTTTATCACTTTGCATTGACTTGTAATCTCCTTACTCACTTTAGACACTCACAGTACTATCCTTCCAACCCTTAAACACCAAGGTCTAGCTAATACTATAGCGCACTTGTTCAGTGAGGGAAGATGACGAGGAGACAAGTCGTGTTATTGTTTAAAGGCAGGATTCTACACAGTGCCCCTTTAAGTGCCGTGACACCTTGGACTGCACTTATGTAACTGTACTTATGTAATTTCAAATCAATGTCCATAGTTCACAATAATACATAATGTATTTTAACGAAATGCCCTGCTATTCAAACAGAAAATTGTTTATTTATAGCCAATTGGAATGTAAAATTGTGATTAACTGTAATTAGGTTTATGCAATTATTCATGATTAATTATTTGAATCATTTGACAGCACTAGTTGTAACACAATAAAATGTGGAACCGTCCAAGGGGTTGAATACTTTTAAGAGCTACTGTAGCTACTGCTAGTTGTGTGCTACTCTCCTTGGTCCCTATTGATCATATTGCCATAAAAATGGTTTCAGATGGTGAATCACTGTAAATATGTCCCTATTAATCTGTGTTGGTATTTGAAACTATGACCAACAATTCAAGGAGATGATGTAATGTGACACTCATCATGTTTCTGAAGACAAGGAAATTGAACCCTCTCAGAAAATGGAAACATCAGTCTAAGTTCTGTGATTTCTTCCTGTGATTATCAAAAAACATTCAAGGTTGGAAATCTAATAAGTGTCGACATGTTGTCAGGATGTGTGGAGCTCTGAATCAAGAGATGTCTCAATTAGGAGAGACACACCCGCCGCATGATGGACCAAACAAATGGGTATAAATCTTCCAAAACCTTTTCAGTATCAATGGGTTATTTACATTTGACTCATTTAGAAGACAGTCTTGATCCAGAGTGAGTTAGAGGAGCAATTAGGGTTAAGTGCTTTGCACAAGGGAACATCAGTATATTACAATTTCTGAGCTTGAACCAGTGACCTTTCAGTTATTCACCCAACACTAAATCCACTGGGCTATTTTTTGCCTGCTTATGTTGCGAGAACAACTATGCATAAGTAAAAAATATTAATTAAAAGTGCCTTATACAGCATTTTTCATATTAAAATATTATTATATTTTAATAATAGATTATAACCCTTAGATATCATCTGTTAATGTTAAAAAAGGACTGACACTAGCCCTACTGCCATGGTAGCAAGTAGAATATAGAAGGCCGGGACGTTCATAGGTGTGTACTTCCTTGAATGTGAGTGAGGTGAGCTATGTGTAATCTACTGCTAGATTGTTATTTCGCTTAATATAAATATTATTGGTCATATATACCAATGATATGACGGAGAAACAATTCTGCTCATTTTGACCAGCACTGCTTCAGACTGTTCAGTATGCAAGTAAGCAATGGTAGTGTCAGATTCCAATGTAGTTATAGAACAAATATTAAACTCAATGCCGATAGGTGGCGCAACTTAGTATGCATAGTAAGTTGAGTAACTTAAATAGAAAATAGTAACTTACATAAACAATATGACATTTAGTACTAAAATGCAAAATTCGGTCAGATGTACAGCTCCAGAAAAAATTAAGAGACCACTGCACCTTTTTATTTCCTTTCCAAAAAAGTTGAAAAGGAAGGTTTTGAGTGAGGAACAAAAGGGTTAAAATTAAGAGACGACTGCAAATTGAACACTTATGTTCCCCGCCCAAAACTTTCCTTTTCAGCTTTCTGGAAAGGAAAGAAAATGTTGCAGTGGTCTCTTATTTTTTTCCAGAGCTGTATATGACATCAGTGCACTCTAAGAAGTACAGCTACTTTCTAAGTTTCTAAGTAAGGATGACCCTCTTATTGAGGATTTTTTTCGTCTTAATTTTTTATATAAAATTGCATTTTAGATCAGTCAACCCATACACATGACTTTGAACTTAAAAATGGTAGGTAACTTACCAGAAATATGCACAAGGCACTATTCCAATTAAATTTTACAACATGGAAGGACTTGTTTTGAGATAAAAAAAAAAAAAGTGATTACAAAGTGTGATGCTTTAATGAAATAAAAATGCTTTTAACCAAGAGCAGTTTGTTTCACATTATTTAAAAGAAAAAAGCAGCTGAAAATGAGTTTGCATTGTCATCAAGAAAATTTTTTTAGACCTTATTTTTTAGAGACCCATCACAGCACAAACGCTATGAGAAATGTTGTTTCTCGTAAAAATGTGTAAGGGTCATGAAGCTTAGTGTTTTACATTTATAGTATTGTGCGCTGATTTCAGAGACAGACTGGAAATGTAGCACTGTCACTGTCTGCAAAGGAAGAGTTAAACAAGGATGTAAAGAACCATGAGAAACGTCAGAAGACTCTGAGACTGCTCAACAGACAAAACTTTCTCCACGGCGCTCTCCCTTTGTTCCCTGCCATATACAATGAATTATTCATATGCAGAGCATCCATTTTAATAAGAATCAATTTTGCAACAGGACAGTGATTTTTATAAGGCTGTGTTGTTAGTGTATGCATGATGCTCTGTTTCAGTCTGACTGACGCCAAATTACATTTGTTGATGTTTCAGCAAAGGAGACAATGCTGAGAACATTCGTCCCTGACATTAAGGCTATTGCAGACGCGTAAGAAGGTGGTTCAAAAAAGGTCTAACAAAGCACTGAGGTTGAATCTTTGACAGTGTAATTAGAGAGGAAAGTGTGAAAACAGCTACAGGGAGCTCGTTCTGCAAAGGAAGGAAGAATGAGGATGCATGTGTGGATCAAACACAAGGGTCAAAATAAAAGAGTGACCCTTTGCTTGTTAACAAAGTGTCAAGGACAAGGTGCCAATCATCAAGCAGACCTTGACAAAACCTAAACAACATGTTATATTACAAACAGGGGGGTGATTTAACAACTTCAAGTAACTTCCCAGTGTTTCCAGATATCCTTTAAATCTGAACTATATTTGGAGTATGTTAAAAGCAGTCTTTGTATTGGAATGACATTGGTGTACCTCAACAACAGAATGGTATGGTATGGCTGTAAACTGGCTATTACAAATTGTGTTTACATGAGTAGACTGCAAGCTGGGCAGCTCATCCTCTTCAGAAGTATTATGTCATACTCCAGTACATTTTTAAATTATCTGTTTGAGATGCAAGCTTGATCTATTTAATTTAATTATTATTTTTTCTATTTATGCATTGGCCACAAATATATGCATAGAACGAGTCAACGACATGATTTGAGTATTGAGTCAACAGAACCTTAATATTTCTCTGAATAGCATTAGATTTTTTGTCTCAGGGAATTTCGTGGAGCATTTGCAATTCCTTTGATATTGTCAGCCTTGCAAGGAGAATTAGCTCTTCATAAGTACTAATGGTATACTTCGCCCTCACAAGATGTTTTACATGACTCAGCCATTATGCATACTATCTGCTTACATATTAGAGAGTGCTGTGCATCTGTGGACATGACATCTCAAAAGGGAAAAGTGTTAGATGACCCTCTATTTTACATTTCACAATCCTTATTAAACTTACAAAAATAATTCAGACATTTTTGGTATACCGATAGAGACAGCAGAAAGGGATAGAGGAGAAAAGTTTGCTAAAAGAACAGTGGGCTGGATTTCGAACCTGGTGGAACTGGATTTTGACCCCATGCTATAGCAATACATGTGATGGGACTACCCATTTCTAGTTTTCAAATTTAATTGAAATTTTTAAATATTTTTTCTCACTGTCCACAATTCAATTATTAATAGAGAAACAATGAAATTAGATGTTCAAATTATTTTTTTGTTGTTGCAGGCCAGAGTTTGAGTGATGACTGCAGTGTCTCCTTCAAAGTTTGTAATTAAATACTTTGTAGATTTAAGAACATTTCCGTATTTCTATCAACCCACAAGATGGTTTTAATCAGAAACAGAACAGGGCCTGGTTTCAAGATAACTTGGCACTTACAACAGTTTAACGATGCATGTAGCCTTAAGATGGACTTTGTTACGATGGACCTAAGCCTGTTTCCCAAACCACCATGTATGTCACTCTTTATAAAGTGCCACGTTACGGCTGTTTGGAATGAAATTAGGCCATCTTTGGTATTTGGAATCAAAGTAGGCCATGAATACGTTTTAAAATATAGCCTATTGCATTTCAATAGAGCTTGATTACCTATCAGAAGCATATACAGTGGATATAAAAAGTCTACACACCCCTGTTAAAATGCCAGGTTTTTGTGATGTAAAAGAATGAGACAAAGATAAATCATGTCAGAACGTTTTCCACTTTTAATGTGACCTATAATGTGAACAATTCAATTGAAAAATAGAGCTGGTGATGTATTCTACTACTAGGCATCAATAGGAAAACCTGAAGAAGTAGTGAAATTTAGGGTGGACGAAACTGTTATATCCAACCAATTGGGTGGACTTCAGACAATCAAAATCATATCTCCGGAAACCGATCACGTGACATCCAATTATCAGTTCCTCCCATTCCTCCCGTAGCTACTGATAGTTTCACGTGTCGTCATGGCATATGGGAACAGTCACTTGGCGGGCAAAACAAACTCTCTTTACATTGCCCTCCACTGACAACTCCACAACTTTTACTAGTTATACTTCAAAATGACAGATAGTTGCATTTTCATTGGATGCGCTAACCGCATATATATATTATTTTGCAATCATATCTACATGTAATCAGTGTAATGAATGACATGGTCTCTTTTCGTTTGCACCCATGCAACCAACTCCAATGGCCTAGCTAACGTTAGTGAGGCTAGCTAAACCTCTTTTGTTAAACATATAGCGTTAGCTAAGTTAATAACAAAGATAATACAGGAGAAAACCGCACCAATCAAACCTTCTCCACAGCAACCCAGGCTGTCAATGGTGGGTCTATGGAGTTAGATGTGTCTCAATATTCGTAAATATATCTAGAAAATCTGTGCGTATATTCATCACAACTCACAAATAAATATAGGATTTGTAAATGTGAAAAAATGTTTTGTTAATAAAAACATTATCTTTAAATATGTAAACATGTTTCACTAATATAAATAACATTTGTGATTATGTAAAAACATATTTCACTAATAAAAAACAAATCTGTTAAACATTTACAACTGTTGCTTAACATTTACAAGTGTTGACTTACATTCACAAATCTTAAGTTTATTTACGGATCTGAATTTTTTATTTACACATTTTTGAGACATTTTCCTGTGTCTCAAAACACAGGGGGCGACGCTGCAGGCACATAACGGTTTGCATATACTCTCAGAGTTGTTTGGTGAGATGTTCAATGTGATTTCACATCAGTGTTGTACGTTGAGAACTCTGATCATGGCAGCCATGTCATTGCTTTTGAAAATGTATGTATTCATAATTTCACATTATATGCTCTCGCTGAGTCCACTTTAGGGAGGTAAGAGAGTGCCGGAGGAGCGTGTCTGTGGAGCACCAGCATGGTTCTTCAATAGCTTAATTGACAGCACACTCGCAAGTGAGGACAAGGGATTTCACAGCCTTCGGAGGGACGTCTTGAGGGTCAGCATTTGTCACAGCACTTTTGGTTTAGTGTCCAATGAAAACCATAGACGCAAGGTTTTTAAACAGGGCCTATTGTAGGTCCTGCAGGCTGGAAACAATTCATACAGCTCAATTTGCCCTCTCCGATTTCCTCCAGTGTAACGATTCAGGATTCGTAATAACCTATTACTCCCAACACACCAAAGCATTAACTCTTAAATAAATGTCGCAGCCAGCCTAGACACAAACATAACTAATCAGACATGCTGTATGGAAACAAGGTAGGTTATATCAACTATGGGTTATAGCTACTATAACAGTGGTAACAATCAAGTCTAGCCAACTATGCGCCCTGTCCCTCTGACACGGGTAAAGAAATCGGTTTATGCATTTCCCATTTGTTTTTGAGAGCATGTGATTGGGATCAAATGTATTTAATAAAACTTGGGTTGACTAGTCGACCTCGACATTTCCAAAAGTCGTTTTTTTTTGGCAGCCCTGTCTGGTAAAAAGAAACAACAATTACGCTGCCTCTGCGTCCGCAACGTGCGCTAACGATATGTTGCCTCAGCAACTTATTATACAGCGTTGCCTACTTTAACAGGTGTTCACTGCTTACCAAACCCCCAAAAAAGTATTCATATTGTTGTTTATTATGTTGCGTAAACAAGATCTGTGATTTTCCACCCAAGAAGAACAAGTCGCTGCTGTTCGTCTATGGCCAGTCTTGGAGACCGGCAGGCTGTATTCATCCTATGAAAGATAGACTACATACCTACTATAACTCTGCAGGCTAATAGAAACAACATATTTTGATATTTATAACGCTGTCATTATTTTTCTTTTACCTCTCCAGTCTAAGCCTAATATAAACTGCCACAATTACTATTGCTTTAGAGTAAGTGATTTAATATACGCAATGGATGTCAAGAAAATGTTTGGAAGTGCGCGCTCAGTGAAAACAAAAGGCAAGATAGGTATCTCTTCTACAAGACAATGAATTATATTAAAAACACCAAAAACGGACTCTGAGGACTTGTGGTAGCTGAGATGTAGCTTACTGTAAGAGGCATAATGGTTATTGCAAAATAATATGTTAGACATAGCAATGTCATTCAGCGCTCCAGCAACCCACCCAGCTTTTATTCAAACTATTTTTTATGACCATAAAACCATCCTGCACAGTCGATAAATCCACCTGTACTCACTTGACAGACGTGTTGTCCTATCAGACTTGATCACTCACATGTCTGCTTTTTGGTAGAGTTCCATTAATTGGCTAGTTAAAAAAGTGCTTGTTCACATACAGTATGTACCAGCTGACAGTTAGCTGGACAAGATTATTATTAACGCCACTGTGTTGCCTTTAGCAAAGTAGCCCGCACGTTGTAATTGGGTGCACTCATTCAAGGAGTTAGTTGGGCACTAGGCAAAACACATTTTAAGCATGAATATGTAAATATGCTTAATAATAAAATATTTTCCTAAATTTGAGGTAATTAATTTGTTCTCTGTAATATCATATACAGTTAGGTCCGGAAATAATTGAACACTGACACAAGTTTTTTTATTTTGGATGTTTACCAAAATATATTCAAGTTACAGTTAAATAATGAATAGGGGCTTAAAGTGCAGTCTCTCAGCTTTAACTTGAGGGTACTCAGATCCAAATTGGAGGAATGGTTTAGGAGTTACAGCTCTTTAATATTTAGCCCCCCTTTTTTACAAGGCAACAAAAGTAATTGGACAATTGACTCAAAAGCTGTTTCATGGACAGGTGTGTACAATTCCTTCATTATTTCTTCAGCAATTAAGCAGGTAAAGGGTCTGGAGTTGATTCCAGGTGTGGTATTTGCATTTGGAAGCTGTTGCTGTGAACCCACAACATGCGGTCAAAGGAGCTCTCAATGCAAGTGAAACAGGCCATCCTTAGGCTGCAAAATAAAATCCATCAGAGAGATAGCAGGAACATTAGGAGTGGCCAAATAGGTACATTCTGAGAAAAAAAAAGAACACACTGGTGAGCTCTGCAGCACAAAAAGGCCTGGAGGTCCACAGAAGACAACAGTGGTGGATGACCGTAGGATCCTTTCCATGGTCAAGAAAAACCCCTTCACAACATCCAGCCAAGTGAAGAACACTCTCCAGGAGGTAGGCATATCATTATCCAAGTGTACCATAAAGAGAAGACTTCACGAGAGCAAATACAGAGGGTTCACCACATGGTGCAAACCATTCATAAGCCTCAAGAATAGAAAGGCCATATTACACTTTGCGAAAAAACATTAAAAAAAGCCAGCCCAGGGCCCGGTTTATAACGTGGCACTTACTATGGTTCAAGATGGACAGACTTACACCTATTTCTCAAAAATGGGTTCTCCATTGAAAAAAAAGTAGTTTGCTCTTTATAAAGTGCATCGTAAATGCCACGTTGCGGCCGTTTGGAATGGAATTAGGCCATATTTGAGGCTTGGAATGGAATTCGGCCTTGAATACATTTTGAAATGTAGCCTATTACATTTCTACAGAGCTTGATTACTTATCAGAAGCATATAATATCGCTGGAGATGTATTCTACTACTACTTAGGCATCAATTAGAAAGTGTAAAACCCGAAGAAGTAGTGAAATTGAGGGTGGACGAAGCTGTTATATCCAACCAATGGGGTGGACTTCAGCCAATCAAAATCATATCTCCAGAAATCAATCACGTGGCATCTAATTATTAGTTAGTCCGGTAGATATATAGAATAATGTTACTGTTATGTTGCTGTTATATGTCACACAGCAATCAAAACATGGTTGGTTAACTGGAAATATAAAGTATAGTAGGAAAAATCAATTCAAATAGTTAGAATTAAAATGGAACGCAAGAGAAAATAAGCATTCAGCGCTGAAGAAATCAATGTTCTTATTGAAGAGGCAGAGAGGCACCATCACCTATCCATCAAAGACAGTACCAGTAGCCTACAATGCAGAGTTTTTAGACTTGTGAACGGTTCATTTTGAACACCTTTTCTTTATTATTTCTTGTTTTACTTACACTTACATTTATATCCACCCATGCACTTACTATTTAATTTGTCTTATATAAATGTGTCTAAATTAAAACTGTTTTGATAATTTTTATTCATTCCATTACCTTAATATTAACTGTTTCCGATCACTCCTCACATGTTGAGGGAGGCGCTATTTCACAAAAACGGTCACAAAAAGTGTCTGTTAAGATTGGTTAAGATGGACTAACGAGTGGTCCGGAACACTCATTAATTAACGAGCGATGTTGCGTGCCACTTACGTAACGAAGCTTTCGGGAAAAGCACCGATAAAATAACGAGGCCCTTACGTGCATCTTACAATCATCTTAGTGCTTTGGGAAACTGGGCCCAGTTCTGGGACAGCATTTTTGGACAGATGAATCTAAGATCAACCAGTACCAGAGTGATGGGAAGAAAATAGTATGGAGAAGGTTTGGAATGGCTCGTGATCCGAAGCATACCACATCATCTGTAAAACACGGTGGAGGCAAGTGTGATGGCATGGGCATGCATGGCTTCCAATGGCACTGAGTCACTAGTGTTTATTGACGATGTAACAGAAGACAGAAGCAGCCGGATGAATTCTGAAGTGTATAGGCATTTCACTTGCTGAAGACAAAACTTAAGGCAGAAAGACCCTCGAACAAACAACAACTGAAGACAGCTGCAGTAATGGCCTGGCAAAGCATTATAATTGAGGAAACCAAGCGTTTGGTGATGTCCATGCGTTCCAGACTTCAAGCAGTCATTGTCTGCAAAGGATTCTCGACAAAGTATTAAAAATGAACATTTTATTCATGATTGTGTTAATTTGTCCAATTAAATTTGAGCCCCTGAAATAAGGGCATTGTGTCTGAAAATGGTGGCAATTCCTAAATGTTTCATACAATATTTTAAACCCTTGAATTAAAGCTGAAAGTCTGCACGTCAATTGCATCTTGGTTGTTTTCAATTCAAATCCATTGTGGTGGGGTACAGAGTCAAAATTATGCAAAGTGTGCCAGTGTCCAAATATTTCCAGACCTAACAGTAGTTTTGACATTGTGACCCAACTATTTTCTGAGAAAAAGATTTTCTGAGCACATCCTAACTGTCGCAAGTAGGGATCTTTAGGAAAGAGTTTGGGTGAGACTGATACATAGAGATAAGAAACCTTGTCAGTTTGGTGTTACCCATACAGGTGAAAGCAAAAAATCTCAGGAAGAAAGTAGTTAGACCACATCTGTCTGAGGAAGGCTATACAACCATCTTTAAAAGATTTGAGCTCCATCAGTCCATTTTGAGGCAAATCATTTACAAATGGAGAGCATTTAACATTATTAGAACTTGGCCTAGAAGTGGACACCCTTCCAAAATATTCCCATGAGCCACAAGAAAAAATATAAATCAGGTAAATGCCAACCCAAACATAACATGACATTTGCAGACCTCCTTTGCTGCATCTCAGGTTACTATGCATGTTTTAACAATAACAAGAACACTGAATTGAAATGGTAATAGCTAGGCAGAAGCCACTGAGAATAATGTTACTAAAGCTGGGCCAAAAATGGGTCTTCCAACATGACAATGACCCAAAGCATTTAAGCAAATCTACCAAAGAATGGCTCAGGAGAAATAGATTTGTGTTATGTATTGGCAAGTTGAAATTCCTGACCTTTATCCAATTCAAATGTTGTGGAAGGACCTGAAGGGGCAGAAGCACATGTTTAGGGAGGCACTATTTCACAAAAACAGTTACAAAAATTCAGACACCCCTCAAACCTCACTTGGCTGTAAGGACTGGCTGTGCACACATGTAATCTGAGTTTTTGGTAAATATCTGAAATTATATGATTTTGTTTGTGTCCTGTTTTTGGAATCTCCATATTAACAATTGGCGTATAGATAAGGATTTTATGAGTTTATTTTAATATTTTATACAAAAATATGGATCATCCCTGTAGGGTTTGTATACTTTCAAGGAGCGAAGGAACTATTGGCATATTTCCCATTCCTATTAGAATACGACCACAAACCTCAAGGGACCACAGAACACCTTTAACAACCCCAGTGCAGGCTGTAATGTCCATTAGATTTTCTGTGAAGTGACAGGCCATATTGACGGCAAAGAATCTGATTGGTAAATAAGCTATATGTTTTGTTCAATTGGACAGTAAAAGATCATCTTAACTTATAAATGTCAGGTTTGGTTCCGAGCATTTGTTGCTATGGTTTCTGACTATACTTCCAGCTATCTTTCAGGAGATGAAAATTCAGTTTACTCAAGTTGTGGTTTGACAGACTAATTTACTAAATACTAATTTACTAATCCAGCTTTGTGGAATATCCTCATGTTGTTCAATGTATATGAAAATGGGTTCTCAGTTGGCATACCTGGTTAAATAAAGGTTAAATAAAAACCAGAAAAGCAACCAGGCTAGCCAAGTTCAACCGGCTCGCGATTAGAAGTGATGAATGTTGTTGGTCTCACTGGAGAGAACCTGGGTCTCCCACGGAAGAGGCTATGTCTTTAACCAATACGCCACGGAGCTATACGTTTGCCAAGTGTCGGTATAACATCTCGACGTTAGATCATTTTGTCACGCATTAACCTCACGTCAAGTTTGAATATTTTGCCTGACACCATTAAGCATTGTGTTAAATTGACTAACGTTTCTTATTAAGTTTACCTCCACCACAAATATTATCTATGAGCTGTATGGCTTTTGCCACTGGCCGTTTTAACAGCTCATTAGCCAATAATAATAGGCTTACTTATCTACTAACTTACTACTTGGAACAGTCAAAAGGATTGAGCAATTGCTGAAGATAAACTTCACACTGCCAAAGTTATTTCATGACACAACAAACGTTCATTATTCTTTCATTTTTAAATGACATTGATACAATAAATATAACTGTAAACAGTTTTATTTTAGGCTTACTATGACGTGGCCAGCAAAGTTTTTGTCTGTCCTAAACAAATCCTAATGCATAATTTGTTTTGACAGGAACAAGCCTTGAACACGGGACTTTTTGCTTGGTAGTCTGCATCTCTAACCACTACGCTATTTAACAAGGGGTAGTCAGTCACTCACTTACTCACTCAGTAAGAGACATTTGCTCTTCTTGGCTGGCTCCGCTTACGCGGTCCGGCAAAAACAGATTATGTTACTATTTGCCAATACACATTTTAAAAATCCCCACTTCCCTACCTAAATACACATTAAATACTTGAGGTGCTGTCACTTCACTCTCTTTGCATTCTTATATTTATTTGTACTAGTTTCATTGTCAGTTTTGTGTCCTTACTACTAACAATTCTTCTTTCTTTCTTTATTCGGTTGTATAGGAACCGGAAAGTAAGCATGTAATTGAATATTTATGACATACGTTGTATATTATGTTCATATATTAAAACTTGAAACATATACATATTGCTTAGGATACACAACGTATAACTAGAGGAACCCTGGGATTTTGACCATGGTCTTGTCTAGACTATTGTAGCCTCCAGAGTATTCGCCATTAAAATCTCACATTGCTGGCTTAGGCATGAATGATATCACTTCAATTTTTAAAATCAAAATGTAACCAGCTACAACGACACAGTATGATATTTATTATATGGCTATGCTATGACCTATTTGATCTAGCGTCTTTGGAGCAGCAGGCACATACATTTTTAAAAACTGCATACTGGAGATGTACACATTATACCCGCTAAGATAGCTGAAGTGACAGCCATTATGTAGCACAGGGCTGAGAGAGGGATTGCATGCACCTCTCTCTCCCTCCTTCTTCATCTTCTTCTTCTTCTAGCTGACAGAAGCAGAGCTCCTTTGGGAGGTAATTAGGAAAACCTCAACAGACACACAGCAGCTGCTGAAAACAAGAATCTCAACGCTTTCTCCCTACACATTACAATAGCAAAAGAATGTAGGGAAGGGGGTGTAAAGGGTTTACAGGGGAACACTGAGGTCTTCTTTGGGGACTGATGTAAAAAAATTTGCATTTGTAATCCAAAACTTTTAGGTGGGGCTGTTCCAAAGCAAGTTTTGACTAAGTTTCTTTATTCACTATTTGTGCAAAAGTAGGTAACAATTGATTTCTAAATGTAATGTGATGGAAATCTAGGGAAATAACTAGCAAAGGAATTAGCTAACAGTATTCCTTAGCGATGCATCTTACAACAACTGTGACCTTTACTCAATATCATTAATATGTATTTTAACAGTATAGTGTGTTATTTTTTATGGGTGTTTAGTGTTATTTTCCAGTTCTCATGGGTGTTAACAGGGTTTAATTATTCCACAGCAATCGGAAAGGATGGGGGTATGATGGGTAATCCCGCAAGGTTTAGGTGAGTATAAAAGTTGGACTACTATATTAACTCGCTCTCTCTGGGTCCATGATCTTGTGTCTGCATTCAGGAGTCTGTGTTACAACCTTACGTTGTGAGTTGGTAGCTGTCGTAAGATTTAGCAGCATGGGCTGTGGCCAGAACAATAGCCCCAGTGTAAGAATAAACCTGTGTTCTGCCCTGCACCTCTAGTGTCCATCCTTTTCCACTTACAATCCAGCTTGGGTCATTACAGTATTTACAAAATCAGTACATGGAAAGATAGTGTTATTAAAGTGTAGTAATTGCTTAATAGTAATTACCTATTTTATATTACATATTTACTATTTGCGAATGCATGCATTTTAATGGTTACATGAATGTTTACATTAATTGACAAAGATTACACTCACCCTAGATAAATCAAACCATACAACTCTATACACAATAAAAATATATATTTTTAAATATTTACATTAAGAACTGTGCCTATGCTAAGTTTTGTAACATAATATTTGTGTGACCACATTTTCATTAAGCTCATAAAGGAGATATCCTTACTTTGCTCCTAACTTTTGGAAGGTAGCAGCAGTGCTGTGCCTCTCCCTTCCACTCAAAGTTTTACTTTCACTTTTCATCAACCAGCTTATAAAAACTGTAAAAACAGTAATTTAAGTAATCGGTTTAGATGGAATAATGATTTCCCACACTACACAGTACTTGTTTTCTCACTAGATCAGATATTGAATTAATTGTTTTGAATTTCAGAAACCAGGAAAGGACTCAGGGATTTTCCTTGCCCCCATCTGCCATTGGTTGTTTGGGAAGAAATGATCATGTGTCTTATTGACGATGAGAGGGAAGAGAAGGAGATTGCCACAACATTTGTTGTCTATGTGCCTTTTGACCAGTAGAAGCTCTGCATTTAAGGACAAACATTTAATATGCAGCCCAAACATTTTTTGGTGAGTACATTTTGTGAAACACTATCATTCCACTATTGTTGCTGATTTATTATGGACATTTTCTTATTACATAAAAAAAAATGTTTATTTTATAGAATGCCCCTTTGAATTTTTGCTCTGAATTAAGATTCACATATGTCTACAGAAATAAAAGGTGTTGTCTATTATATAGACACCTAGAGAAAATAAATTAATTTAGTTAAGACGATAGTGAAATGTATATACACCAGTCAACAGACAGTTACATAATTACATAATGGCCCTCTGTATGGTTTCTGTACTCTACATAACTACATAAGTACAGGTGCTGGTCATAAAATTAGAATATCATCAAAAAGTTGATTTATTTCAGTAATTCCATTCAAAAAGTGAAACTTGTATAATGTATACATTCATTCCACACAGACTGATATATTTCAA
>JACXGI010004758.1:0-42233 GCA_016801175.1 Esox masquinongy | reverse complement strand
AGTCAAGAAACGGGCTGATTCCACCCCGACCGGTCCAGAGGGACCCGTCAGCGCCAGGACCCGTGAGGAGGAGCAGAAGAAGAAACTAGAGCAGAGAGACAGAGGCCAAGAGACACAAAGAACCGAGCCAAATTCTGGTCTCTGTTCACCCTGGACCCATGACCCTGTGTCCTGGGCCACCTCAGACCCGGCCCCGGCCCATTTCCTCAACCACTCGGGCCATCTCTGGCTCTCCGCTCCGCTCCGATGACGTGCTAGAGAATTCTTTAATGCTTCCAGTCTGGCAGGCAGCCTAGTTTTCATGTGTTCGAGTCACCGCAACTTGGAGGTTAACTCTTTAACAACTCTGTTTTCCATTACAGCGGAATGCCAGTGACAAAGACTGGGAAGAGTCCAGCCACTAGAATGAAATAGTCAGCAGGGCGGATGAGTTGCATTAACTAGTCAGTTAGAACAGGACCCCAAATTCAAAATGTGTGTGGGGGGGGGGGGCTTCGCCTATTGCTTTACATCCTCGTTGTTTTTTTTGCGCTCGCTTTACTTTAATCCTTTGCTTGAGGCCAATGCCACCAATATATTGTTCGGTTCACTTTGTTAATGACCGAACCTCCACTGACGTTTCAAAATCAAATTCCGTGTTTCTCTTTTAATTATGAAGGCGTAACGTGTGGGATATCTAGCCTAAGGTAATCTTCTCAGAATGTCATCCTCCCGTTTCCATAATCTGTGCATGCAGTGTTGGTGTCATCCTCCCTCATGCCTCCTTGACTTGCCCTCTCTCAACCCTCTTACTCTCTCTCTCCTTCTGTAAATACGTCTGGGTAGCAACATCAAAAGGGTAGAGTGAGTGAATTAAAAGGTCAACATGGAGCCTCCAGGAGGGGCTTGTTTCTTTTGTGAGAGCCCCGGAGGGAGCAGAGTTTCTTCCCCTGCCAGAGAAATCAAGTCCTTGGCTCCAGGCGCCTGGGGCCCTTCTCTACTTCCCTCCCTCCCTCTCTCTCTCTTTCTCTCTCCCACCCTCCCTGCTCTGTGCCTCATTCAACTAGGGCTGGCCGACCCCGCATCGGCTCAGCCAGGAAGGAAACGGGAGGGGAATAGCTAGTTAGACTCCAGTCTACAATTTCACAGTTTGCACTGGGGTTCTGAAAAACGTGTGTCTAGTTAATGCTGCCGGACTTCAGACGCTCGCCGAGGCAAGTCAGGAAGTCGATGCCGAGGCAGAAGGCAGGAGTCAGGCAGACGGGGCTCCTCCGGGTTACCGCTGGATGCCTGAAGACTTTATGTGGCACACCGCTGGCTCCTCAGAGGCTGCCTTCATGCCCCGCTCACAAAAGAAACCGGGAACAAACAGGAGGAGGAGAGGAGACGAGAGGAGAGGCACATCAGCCACGTCACTAGTTCAGACGAACCAGTCTTAAACACAATGTGTGTCCACAGGCTAAAAACGTATCCAAAACAAAGAGAACCGAGAGCTGCACTTTTCTGTTGCTGCATGGCTTTGTTTGTTCTGTGTTTATACAGTCGGTCCTCCAGCCAGCCAACTAAACAGCCAGTCATCCAACCAACAGCCAGCCAGCCAACTAAACTGCCAGCCAGTCAAACAGCCAGCCAAACAGTCAGCCAACTAAACTGCCTGCTAACCAACTAAACAGTCAGCCAGGCAAACAGCCAGCCAACCAAACAACCAGCCAACTAAAAAGCCAGCCAACCAAACAGCCAACCAACTAAATGGCAAGACAGCCCGGCCTAACTCACAATCTCAGTCCCCAATCAAAAAAGCCCCTATCTGTAGCCGTCTGACCCCCCCCAACCATGCACCCAAAGCCCCAACTTTCCTAAACAAAAGAGAGAGAGAGAGAAAATGGGCAGTGAGCGTGCTAAGCTGCCAGACCAACCAACATAAAAAAGTTTCAATCTCTGTAATGAGAAACATCTGAACGAGAAAGACAGGGAGAACTCTCTCCATCTTTCTCCCTCCTCTTTCTTTCAGCCCCACGTCCAGCCTCCACCTCATAAACACCATCTTAGCCTCAGAATGGAGGGAGAAGGCCTAGATGATTATGGGAGAGAATCTACGACTTAGAGGCTGACCAAAAACATACACCTCCCTCCCAGTAAAGAATGTTTCACTGTAAACAGAGAAGGAAAAGAGAAAAGACATGTACAGAAATAGAGAGAGGAGAAAAAGACAGAGAGATAGTGAGGAGATATAGAATGCTAGTTGAATGCATAGTGTTCAGATCAACATGGTCTTAACCCCGATTACCAGCCAACTTCAACTAACCTTCCACTTGAATGTCTCTGTATGCGTTCGCACTAGGGACAACAAGGCCTTCAATGCTTCGACCCCTTGATCCACTGATGACACATATTATCGCCTCTCGATACACACACACACACACACACACACACACACACACACACACAAACACATGCCCCACCTCAGTTCTACATCCAAGTAAGAACCAAGAAGAACGCAAACACACACATTACTCAGTGCTCTCTAAAGCTGTTTTTTCCCCCTCCTGTTTGGATTACATTAAACAAAACAGCATGAGGTAAAATGAAAGGACGAGAAGAGAAGAGTGCTTGTTTAAAGAGCCGGGAGGTATTTATGTGGATCTCTAGAAGCACGCCTTTCCTTTCATTTATTACAGTGACGAGGGAAGTAGGAGCCCCTCCAGCCAGCCACTGAATCATGACAGAGAGAAAGAGAAAAATAGTGGGCTTGCGTCTTACCTGAAAGCCCCACGGGGGCAGAGTAGGTCGTCCCTTCAGTCTCTGTGGATGAAGGCCCCGAGTCGGGAGAATCTGAAAAGACACAGAGTAAGACAGACAGTGTTAGAATGAGATCAACCTCATTGCGAGCCGAGAGAGAGAGAGCAGCTGTGAGAAGCTGTCAGTCACACAGTGAAGTCAATGACTATAATGAAGACAGTGAACAAATTTTCTCCATGATTCTCCCAGTCACTCAGCCAGGCAGACTACTATACTAACCTCCCACAACCACCCACCCACCCACGCCCGCACGCACACACAGGCTTCTTTGTAGTGAAATTACCTCAAGTATACCAGGATTAGATCTATCTTCTTATGTAGTTTGCCATTTCTTTGTCATCCTACACTATTTGAGGCCGAGTGAACGTTGTTCAGTAATATGACACAAAACACATGCAGTCACATTGTTGACATGCTAACTAGCGGGATGGTAACGTCACAAAAATACCCCCAAGACATCCGCGGACCACAAAATGGATACCGGAGGAGAACCACACTTCAAGTCTTCATAGCCCTTCATTAGGCAGGAAGTATGAACGCTGAGTACTTAAGGGGAGGCCTACCCCGTGAAGGCCTTTACCACTACCCACTACTAATCCCATGATCCTTAGCAAGGCTCTTCTCAGAAAGAAGTGGCCATGTTGGGGGAGAGAGGGAGAGGCGGGGAGCAGGGGGCTGGCAGGAGGTTCTGCCGACAGGCCCAGGCAGGTCTCCATACACGCACACACACACTCATACACAGCACTTAAAACACCTAGCAGCACCTCTGCTCTGCTCTTTTTCCCAGTTGCAGCCTCGTAAAACCAACCAGGCCTCTCGATGCAATCACATTTTCCTTTTTCCTCCAACTTTCTCAGAGAGAGGCCCAGAATAAATAAAAGACTGGCTTGGAGGGAAAAGAGGCTTTGCCCTGAAGAAGAAAAAATGTCTGCCTCCGCTGTGGCCTAGAATTACTTAACAGAGCACACTTGAGTCCCAAAATGGCACCCTATTAACATCAGAGGGCACTTATTTCGACCAGAACCCAATGGGCCTACCGTTGAAAGGAGTGCACCTTGTACACAAGGAGGAGTGTGTCATTTGAGCCACCGACACCGTGTCCGAGCTAGTGTCTAATAGGAATATACTTTAGCAGGATACACTCCATCAAATCCCAAACAATGAGTGAGACAGGAAATAGCCAGATTCTTGAGAACTGTGTAAAGTCAATTTTCTTAATGGCATGCTAGACCGACAGAGGAAACTCTTCCTCCCCTTCTTGGTCTCCTTCGACACACCCCTGTCCCTGCTAAGATTAACCCCTGTGTCACTATACGTGGCGGACATGTGTAATTCATCTTCTGCTATGCTGTGTTTATAACTCCGATGTGCAGCTCAATCGTTTTTCTAAGCAGTATTAGTAACCCTCTGCTCCAAAATGAGTTAGAATCAGGACCACAGTTGAGCTTGCAGATGCCCAACCAGTCACAAGGAGTCGCTAGAGAGCGACAAGGCAAGGCAGCTCTTTCCAATATCCACCCATCCATTCTGTATAAATTTGTTATTCAATTTATCACTTACACAAAGCACACTAAAATACATTGTATTTATGTATGTACATTGGAAAATGTGCATCACAAATAAAGTTTAATTCAATAATGAATATCTGTGGCTGGTTGGCTGTCAGAATGACTGGCCCACTGATGGGTATTCAGTAATGATACATTCCATTCGAAACGTGTGAATGGATCTTGTCTTACACCTTCCATCAACAGCACCTCAGAGCAAAACACAGCTCCATTAGGTAAAACAAGACAAGCAGCTCACATTACGGCCTACAAATGAGAGACACCGGTTTTCTAACCTGGTCCAAGATATTGTAGTGCTGCACGAGCCAGATTCACTGTAGGAGCTAGCAAAACAATACAGAAAGGCCTGGTCCTTGGGCTAGCTCGACTATTCCCAGCACTGTGGTCAACTTAACGAGATGCAGGGCCATGGTCAAGCAGCTTGCCTCTCTTTCTTGGCAGTCCAGGAGGCAGAACTGGTTTCCTGGGCATGGGTTCACTGACCACATGCCTGAGGCGGAACATGTCCAGACCCAAGACCTGGAAGACCCACCGAAAGGGAGATGAAGAGAGAGAAAGAGACAGACGGATAGAAAGAGAGACAGAAGGAAACGGCGACACAGAGAAAGACAGAGTGTGAGAGAGGGAGAGGTCGCAGCTTCAAATGCCACATGATTCATTTTCCAAAGAGCTAAAACAAACTAGCGTTTTATGACAGCAGCTTTGATACTGAACGTTTCTTGGCGGCTTGAACAGAGACTGACATGTACATCTGATTCCTGTTCCTTAAAAAACCTCTCTCTCCTTTCCTCGCCCCATTCTTCCCTCTCCCACGCACATACGCGCCACACTCTCATGCTCTCCTATTGAGATTTACGTATGCAGCCACAGAAACATGCCTGACTCCCCTTTGATGTTTTTATGGCAGAATTATTATGGCAAAAACTTCAGACACAGGAATCATCAATGGACTACTAAGAACTACATTTTGACTGGCTATTGATCAGCTGTTGCTCATCTCCTGTTGGCAAACAGTGCCACCACACACACAGACACACGCGAATGCACACATTTGCTGCGCCGTTGATGTGGAAGTCAGTCTACTGGAATTTCGCCAGCGAATGACCAGCCCTTACCTGGCTTTAGTGTAGTGTGTGTGTGTGTGTGTGTGTGTGTGTGTGTGTCTTCATCCCCGTTGTTCTTGTTCTACATGGCTGGTTCTTTCTGGTCAAGGACACCAGTATAACATCACGTCCCTAAAACCATGGGAGTTTCCACAAGTTCTGTATCCACTGGCTGTTACCACGGTAAATGTGGCAAACAGACAAAAGGGCTAGTTAGAGCCGGAATGAGGGAAACACACACACACCTGGATGCGCACAGAGGAGTCAAGGACTATATGGAGTTGGAAAACTGGATGATTGACAGCTCCCTTGGCCTAGACTCTCTGTCTGGTATCTATCTACAACATCCAAGCTGTGTATGTGTGTGCTTGTGTGTGTGTGTGTTTGTGTGTAAACACGTGCTCTCCGTTGTCCATTAAAACATGTCCCCTGTCACACTGGTCGTTCGTTTTCCTCTCCGCCACACTAACACAAGCTGAACCTTCGAAGAATCCCAGCTGCACTTCCTCCTGGCATTTCTCTCGCTCTGTTCAATGAAAGGCACTTTCTCCGTCTGTTTCAATTCTATTGTTTCACTGGGCATTTCCTCTGCTCACGCTTTCGCTCTTTCCCCTCAGCTATCCTTTTCTCTTTTCCTCCCCAGCTATAAGAGATCAGAGATGCATTTGTCTGTGTGTGTGTGTGTGTGTGTGTTCGCGCGTGTGGGGCTGCCTTTTGTCAGGGGGTGACTTGTCTTATGAAGTGGCGGAGGTGTGGCGGAGGTGTGGCTGTTAATGGCGTCCTGTGAGCATCCTGACAGGAAGCTCCCCCCAGCCCCTCCTTACAAAATGTCTTCCGACTCAGCTAGACCCGGCATTCAGCCCATCTCCAAACGGAGAGACGTTCCGCATGCCACTGTCTCCCTGACAACCTTATCACACAGGCAAAACCATCCATACCCCTGTGCCTACATTTGTACATTCTAGTCATTTTCCAGATGCTGTTATCCACACCGACTTACAAGAGCAATTCGGGTTCAGTGCCTTGCTCAAGGGGCAAAACTGATTTTTCCCTTTGTTGGCTTGGGGATTCGAACCAGTGGTTCCTTGCCCCAAATATTTAACCACTAGGCTACCTATTGCCTATGTAGCACACTGTAAGAAGAGTAATCGTTCAATAGTATTTTTACATAAAAAAGGGATCAGGTGGATATCCGGGTCATCCTCAGGAAGTGAGGTCTGATGGGAACCACACCGGAAATCCCAGAAACTGATTCATAAAGGAGTGACTCACTGTCAACCGCCGGTGAAACAGTTCAACTCAAACTCGTCTTCACTTAGCAAGACTCCAACCATTGACGATGAGCGCGTATGTAGTGGTTTCACTAAAATCTTTAACACACACAGGAAATCTAACTGACAAATGCTGAGCACGCCATGAGGATCACTTCCATAAGAGGCCTGAATAAGACCCCAGGATGGCCTGAAGCAGAGTCGACACAGTGCTTCAATAACTTCCAACTTCCTTTTTTTGGCAGGCGAATACTGGCATACATATTTGAGGTAACAGCCTTCCTTCTAAAATGGCTCACAGATTTAACCACATGCCTGCACACACACACACACACACACACACACACACACACACACACACACACACACACACAAACACACAAACACACACAGGCTCCAAACAAACAATCACAAGCTCCAAATGTACACCCACACATGGTGACACTCCCAAACCCTCGGCCGTAATCTACAATCAGATTAATTCAACAGATAAAATATGGCTCCAGAAACATTTGGGTCTTTCCCCCTCATGTCATACACATTTCCCATTTCCTCCTCTACCGCCACCCACAGACGACAACACCACCCTTCTTCAAGTAACTCACACCCGTATGTTAGCGCTTGGGTAGGTAGGTGTTTTTTTGTGTGTGTGCGGGTCCCTGTTCCCTCTACCCCAGTCACAACGCTGCATATCTGCCCTGCCAGGTCACCCCCACCGCTCTAACGTTTGCACAGCCACAGAGCCACCACAGAGCTGGTGCCAGCCAGGAATGGACCCCGGCCTTGGCTACGCGCCATTCTATTACAGGGTCTCGGTCGGCGCTGGGTTGCATGGCTGGCAGGCGGGCATGCCAGTCACAGTCTGACCCATACCATAAATCAAAAACATTTCCATATTCAGCACCGACCTCAACGCACCGAACAGTGTGAACTAGTGCAAAATATCTATTTAACTGGTGCCATAACAATGTGTTGTTTAGAAATGACGGGTTGAAAATATGTTGTTGAACTTAAGCGTGGCTTATAATAACTGATTGGCTTATTATTTGCCTTTTTATTTTTTTACAAATGTTAAATACTTGTTTATATGTTTTTTCTAGGGAAACAAAATATTGTCTTTCATGTAATGAAGTTAACTTTCAGAATTCTACATATTCATGCAATGTGAGCTGTCATTTACGATTCTTTAGAGAACAAAAAAACAACAATTTAATGTCAAAAGTAGTTTATAGGTTAGCACAATTAAAGCATACTTCTGTTATACCATTAATGTAAACTTGTTTTGGGATTTTTTCAGTCTATTTCAAGACAATGTAATTAACACCAATATACAAATGTGTGCACTAAAACTAAAAAAGTGAACTTGATTTATTAATAAATTATGAAAGCCTGAATTTAAACTTGGATGGATTTAAAGTATAGGTCTATGCATAACAGATAAAATGAAAAGACAACCAGAAAATTCAACATGTGAACATTCGCGAGAGAAACATTAATGAAATGCTTGTTACAAAAATGAATCATAGAAAAACTCACCGGGTGGTTTAAGAAAGTCCATTGGATATCGGGAGTAAGGAGGAGGGGGAGACTCTGAAAATGAAAAGAAAAAACGAAAGAGATGGTGCGGGGGGGGGGGCATGAGAAAATGGGTTCAGGGGAAGATAGAAACTTATGATAACAGTTGGCATTCTTTTGGAAAACTGTTTGTGTTAGCAGTGAGGGTTGGAGGCAGGGCAAGCAGCGAGGCAGCCAGGCGGCGATTGCCTTGATATCTGGCGCAGAGATAAACAGGGGGCGCCTGGCGCCAGCCTCCAGGCGGCTATCTGACTAGGCTGCGACTTAGGCTGTGGGAGATACGGGCCTCTTTTGGCTCACAACCGAACAAGACACTCCAATCGGAGTCGCTGCCTGCCGGCCTGCGAGCAAACTTAATCTTAACTTGGTCCAGGCTGACTGTCAAAAACAACACACATGAAAGACTAGACTCACTTTAGGCATTTCGCTTGTCATTTGCCGGTTGTTAGTAGTAGGCTGGAATAGAAACATCAACAATATATATACAACCTTAAATGTATTTACTGAATGCTGAATACATGTATATTTGTTTTACAAGCCTTGGGAAAACACGTTTAACATGGTTATGCCCTGAATTTTGTGTAAGTAGAAATTATAAACATCTAGGACGATTTTAATTGTTTCTATATTTTGATGTAGAAGCCAAAACAAATCTAACAATAATCGTAAAACAATAATTAGGGAAAGCTTTGTCAGACCAAAAGAGGTAACATAAAATTCTGCTATTATTATAAAATAATAAGGCAATTATATAATTATTATTGCTTTGATATGTGCAGTCTCTGCATCACTTGTGAGGAGACAAGCAAAGACATTAGGCGAATAATTAAGAGGTACTCCGGACATCAACGTGTCGCGATAATACCGATGGCTGTGCTTCTAAAACTGTTCTAACGTCACACCAACCAAGTCTGACCTATGCAGTTGCAATAGACACCGCTGATAATTGTGTCAACATGTCTGGCTAAGTGACAAGCCAATCAATGTACCCACGTATAGTAAATGCCTATAATCTGCAATAAAAATGTATGTTATTATTTATAGAAGAAACATGTTATGTCTTACCGAGTTCACAAAGCCTGCTCATGTGGTGAGGATTGCAGCAAACGAGTTCTGGGTTAATTTTCCCATAGGATTCACAGCAAGATAGCCTTTTTAATTCCGAGCAGTGCCTGAGGTCCGGCCACCGAAACACTTTGTAGAGCAGTAGAGGGAGGGAATAAGACTGCTGACCCAGTTTGGTGTCCACTTTGCTGGGTAGAAGCAGGCAGGGGCTCCGCGCACCCCCCTTTGACTCCACCGCTTGCAAGAGCCCCTCTAATTGTTTCTCTTTGATTTTTTTCAGTATCGAGTGGGTCAGGGCTTTCAATTCAGCCTCCGTTCCGGCGCTTGTTTTTCCGGCAACCTTCGTCGATTTACCCATACAGCAACCCCCGGATCCATGCGTTCGTGTATCCGTCTCCCCGTCGCCCTCGACGGGCGCACGGCTCCTCCAGAGTCGCCGGACGAGCCCCGTTCGTTTGGTCCTAAACATGCGGGACGAAAAGAGGGTTTCCCGGCTAAAAAACGAGCATGATGTCCGCAAATCATGAAGATTCCGGGATCCGAGTCCAGGCAACGACAAGCAGCCTGATATAATATTCTGGAAAAACTGAGAGTTGGAGAAGCAGAGAAATTCTGTAGCATACGCCAGTCTTTAATTTTCAGAAAACTAAACCCCACAAAAGTCAAGGCTCCGGTCGTGATAGTAACCTTCTCTGTAAGGAGAAATGAACCATCACCATAACGACATTATAAAACTATAGGTAGGCTATATAGTCCTACTAAAATGCAGCGATATCATAAACCTTTATATCAATGTTTGGAACACTGAGTAGCTAATACAAAATAGCAGCATAGAAAAACGTGTTACAATGAGAGCTATACTGTGAACATTAAATACATTCGTTCCGTTCTTAGTAGGCTGTGTATAAAGATAACCATAGTAACATTAAATTTTGCGCATATGGTCACTATTATGTTTTCGATGGTGTTCTGAACCAGTAGACTAAATTGCCGGGTAAAATACTAGAAATATATATCCATGAAAAAAATTTAGCTCGCCCTTGCTTTCTTAATACAAAAAATAATCCACACAATCCTTGATCCGACTGCAAAAAGACTCTAACAACGGCGGTTGTCTACGTTTTATCCTTTATCTTCTAGATATCATATCCGCGTCTGCACATGATGTGATCTTCAATGCAGATTTTGACGTTACGAGAGAACGAAAGGATGAGGATCCTGCAAACATCCAAAACGAGTGAGCAAATCCCAAACTGGAGCCGCTGAAGTGCCAGACAGAAATCTGCCGGAGTAGTTGCGTTTCGGATTGAATACGTTATAGTCTACAGAGCCCTCGGTGACGGTCCGTTGTACAACAATTCTATGTCGAAATATTTTATGATAAATTCATCCAGCCACTTTATTGAATGAAGTTTCCGTAGTCTGAGGAATAAAGTGAGTTAGGTGGCGACAAAGAAGTGATGCGATCTTCAGAAAAGGTCTGCGAATGACGCGAATAGCTCAAGTGCCCTTGCCTTCTCTCGCCCGCTATCTCTTTTCTGACTCTGTGCTCTGAGTCTCCTGTGCGCATTGGCGCGCCCCGTCACGTGGTTGTCTAGACACCGTGTCGCTTAAAAAAAGTGATTGTGTTGCGCAAACAAGAGATCAAGTAGCTTACATACACCAGAGACGTCGTTGGGGTGGGGGGGTGGGCATTTTCCCAAAAGTTACAAAGTAACAAACTTTATAAACAAGACGAAAAGATCAGATCGTGTGGAACAAAATAAAACCATGGATCAAGAAGGCCTATTTTACTGTATTAAGGAACCACACGTATTCTCTCCCTCTCCCTCTGTGTGTGTGTGTCTAAGAGATTAGGGTGCCTCAGAGTAATATTGGAGCAAACATTTAGGCTAGCTATTATTTGTTTAATCTTTTTTTGCCACATGTTGATCACAATAATGAAAAAGGCCTAAACAGGAACAGGCCATTTTTGACAATGACCATAATAGTATGCCAATACTAATAACACAACTATTTGCCTTTTATTACCTAATGCTTGCATTTTTTATTTTTTCTTCTAGCAGTGACTTTGCTGACAGCTACATCATTGAGTAAATTGTAATTACTATTACTTGGTTGTGTGGTTTTCCCAGCTTGCTATCTTAAGATGAATGCAACTCGAAGTCACCCTGGATAAAAATGTATGAATGAATGACTAAATAGCAAATCACACCATCTATGCTAAAATATAATTATAGTGTTGATATTATAATAACGTCATAATTAGCATACAAACATATTGTTATTATTATGTCTGCCTTTGATGTTAAGCAACCTATAGTTGGGCATGCCTCAGAATATTTTTCCCATGAGTGGTCTCAACGAACTACCGCCTCCCTCTGGTCAAAGAAAGTTATCTCCCCGTGAAACACATCTGATGTAGGTTACCTACATGTTTATTACGTCACTCATCACATACTGGTCTTCTACAAAATCTTCTGTAGCCTTTTTTTAAGAACTCTATTCATTTCCCACACTGTGTTGACGATTCTGTTGACGTCAGAGACTGGTGACTGGCCAATCAGTAGATTAGTGAAAGGCCTACGCAGTAGTTTGTTAGGCTTTGTCTGTCTGCCTGTCTGAGCACTTCCATGTCCCCATTAACATAAGCTAATAGTCTGGACTGAAGCACCGACTGAAAGAGGTTTCCTGGTTATTAAGCTATACTGGCTAACTGTGGTCTAGCCTATAGTTTAGGCTGTATAGTATCTTTCCCTGTTGAAAAAATATTACCTTTTATAGTTGATGCATTAATTCAGATAGTGGAGTCCAGACGGTCATAAATAATGTCGGAAAAAAACAATTATATTTCTGTGACAATAATACTATGCCAATAATTAATTTATATAAGATTGTACTATTAAGTACACTTTATACGTTATGTAGAGGGATACAAAATGTTCCAACATATAAACAATATAGGCAATAAGGTGTAGGAAAAAGAGATGACCATGCACATCCCCTCCAGAGAGTCTACAAACCTAAACCTAAAGGAATGATAACATCTGTCCCTTTAAACTGACTCGGTGGCCGGACAGACAGGTCTGTCTCTGACTTGTCTTTGTTCGAGTGCACTGAAGAATGCTGGCCGCTGATGTAGCCTAATTGTGTCCTAGACCAGACAGTCAGTTAGGGAGGGGAGGCGCACGCAGGCAACAGTAGGCGGCTATGTTAATTTGGGTGCCAGTCAGGCCAGGCAGTGAGCGTCGCTGCAGGGCAGTGGGATGGGGTGGATGATGGTAATGATGATGGGATATGTTTGTTCTGTTCGGGACGGGAGGCACAGCCAGTCAATGGCTCAGTCTTATTGTTCCACGGATTCCCCACTGGCGCCGCTCAAGAGCTCAAATGCAACCAACAGCAGGCCGTAACATTTTTTAAGGTAGTCTGGAAGTAATCTGCACCGCAACCAACCGCTGTTCACAGAACATAACGAGTTGGTAGAATCTCTTTGTGTAATGAAGGAGGATTTCCCCAGACTACAGGGGGTATTTTATCAAGTCGTTTTTTAATTTAGAATTGGTAAAAGGAAATTATGCTCATCATTGAAGTATTATTCTGCTTGCCTTCTGTTCATACATATTTTCAGTTGCATTATGTATAATATCAAGCACACAAATATTGCCCAAGTCCATTTCATGTATCGAAAGTGGTAGGCTTAATACAAAATAATTTTATGTGCTTCAGACATAAATTCTCCATAACGTCTAATAATGCAATTAATTGAACAAATGACTTGTTTCACGTATAAGCAATTAAACAAAAATAATGTTTGGTCCAGCGTTTTTATATGCTGTATTCAGCAGCATGGTTTCAACCAGGCCCAGGGCCATTTGACTCCACAAAAACATTATCATATCTTCAAGAAAAGGCCCACTGTAAAAAATAAAAATTCAGTTTACATTAATACAGTAAGCTTTTCTACATGTATTGACCATCAACCAGCTTATATAAAAGAGAAAGAAACAGAGCGAGGTCAATGGTATATCTGACCCAAGTTAGCAAAGTCAGTCCTAGCCAGTCCATTACCCAACAGTGCAAAGCCAGTTGTTTTACCATTATCCAACACTTGAACTGTCTGAGTGATCTACTGTGATTGGTCTACTGTGAGTAATCAGCTGCAGTCTGCAAACCCAGCATGCCTGTCTGCATGATGTCACAGGCAAAGTGGGTTGAACCTGACCATATAGATCCTATTAAATTACTATTGTTCTAATCACCCTGACACAACACCCCAAGTTGGGCCCTGGTCAAAAGTAGTGTATAGTATAGGAACACAGCACCCTTTCAGGGGCAAACTTTATTTTTTGGAACAAACAATATACAGCCTGGGGTTAATGGATAGATGAGCATGTTTAAACTTCTGAGCCTAAATCAGATGCTACATTAACATTACTCACAGAGAGATAGAGATTGGCAGAGTTGCAGAGAGAAATACAATAACATAGAAAGAGAGAAAAAAACATCTCGAGGTTAGCATAGAAAAGCTTTTGAGGTTTCAAAGGATTTATGAGAAACAACTGAACTCTGAACTCTTTTAATGGCATTATATGACATTATAGAAAGTTGTAGCAATCTTTTCTGACAAATGCAAGCTTGGGGTTGAATAATGTAACAGCCATGAATGAATTACATTTGATGACACTGAATTTGTGAAAAACGGTAGGGTATGTATTCACCACTTTAGTTTAAAGATATTTTTTTGCTTCTATTGGTAGAGGGGAGAAGTGGGAAATATAGAAAATTGAACCGATACTGCAGAGGTAAATGTGCACGCGAGACAATGGCCTTAGTTCTAAGTTTTTGTAGGATCCCGGTTTAGCTACTGCCACTTGCAGCAGCTACTCTTCCTGGTGTCCACACGACGTATAGTTTTAGTTTACTACAGAACGTCAACAGGCAATTTGAATGCCGTGGCAGAACTTCATACATATACAAACTGAGCATTGTTTTGGTAAACATTGCGATCTCTTGCTATACCGAGCCAGTAGTTTTGTCTGAGCAGATTTTCAGATCCAAGACTTGTAGCTCACTGTTTTGCAAACAATTTGCAGTGTCGGTTATGGAGATAGATTTCTATCAAAACATTGTAAACTTGTAAGTAGCGAGTCAAAAATATACAGCGAGACACAACATACATAATGCAACTATCAAATAAAAATCAAGAAAATACATGCATATAGTTTCACAATCATAGGTCAAAATCCAGAAACAAATGATTAAGTGTTAACAAAAGCAAAGGAAGATTAGCAAATAAATGTAAGACCGTTTTTAATGTTCTAACACGTTTTTGTGAATGCTACAGCATTTGTGACCTGCATTTTACAGATTTGTGGCTTGCATTACATTTATGAGTGGCCTCACATATTTGTGAGGGCCGCTACATGTTTGTGAGTTGGGATAAGTTCAATATGGGATCCAAATTAGGAGCTCCTTAGTTCTGGTTATGCTTAGTCTCCAGAATCCCTATTTGTTTGAAATGTACTTTCAAAATAACACAGCACATAATTACTTGTATAAGTGTTGGATAGTGAGTATGATTTATGTCTACACATTTTACAATTTAGCATAAGTTTAGACTTATGCTGGATCCCTTATGCAACTGATCCGTAAAATGCAACTCACAAATATGCAATGCTACTCACAAATACAGTTAGGACCGGAAATAATTGGACACTGACAAGTTTTGTTATTTTGTCTGTTTACCAAAATATTTTCAAGTTTCAGGTAAATAAGTGCAGTCGCTCAGCTTTAATTTGAGGGTCTTCACATCCAAACTGGAGGAAGGGTTTAGGAATTACAGATCTTTAATATGTAGCCTGCTCTTTTTCAAGGGACCAAAAGTAATTGGACAAATACTTTTGGTCAGTTTCAGTTGTTTCAAGGACAGGTGTGGGGCTATTCCTTCGTTATTTCTTCATCAATTAAGCAGGTAAAAGGCCTGGAGTTGATTCCAGGTGTGCCATTCGCATTTGGAAGCTGTTGCTGTGAACCCACAACAAGCGGTCAAAGGAGCTCTCAATGCAATTGAAACAGGCCATCCTTAGGCTACAAAAAAAATAAAATCCATTAGAGTGATTGCAGGAACATTAGGAGTGGCCAAATCAACAGTTTGGTACGTTCTGAGAAAAAAAAGAACACACTGATGAGCTCTGCCACACATGGGCATGTATGGCTTCCAATGGCACCGGGTCACTAGTGTTTATTGATGATGGAACAGAAGACAGAAGCAGCCGGATGAATTCTGAAGTGTATAGGAATATATTGTCTGCTCAGATTCAGCCAAATTCAGTGAAGTGATTGGATGGCACTTTACTTTACAGATGGACAATGACACAAAACATACTGCAAAAGCAACACAGCAGTTTTTTAAGGCAAATAAGTGGAATATTCTGCAATGGCCAAGTCAATCACCTGATCACAATGCGATCGAACATGAATTACACTTGCTGAAGATAAAACTTAAGGCAAAAAGACCCACGAACAAACAACTAAAGACAGCTGCAGTAAAGGCCTGGCAAAGCATTGCAATGGAAGTAACCCAGCGTTTGGTGATGTCCATGCATTCCAGACTTCAAGCAATCATTGCCTGTAAAGAATTCTTGACCAAGTATGAAAAACGAACATTTTATTTATGATTGTGTTAATTTAACCAATCATATTTGAGTCCCTGAAATAAGGGGACTGTGTATGAAAATGGTTGCAATTCCTAAACGTTTCATACAATATTTTTGTTCAATCCCTTGAATTGAAGCTGAATGTCTGCACTTCAATTGCATCTCGGTTGGTTCATTTCAAATCCATTGTGGTGGTGTACAGAACTTTGTGTCAGAGTCCAAATATTTCCAGTCCTAACTGTATGTAGCAGCCCTCACAAATATGTGGAGCAACTCAGAAATATGTAAGACTACTCACAAATGTAACGCAAGTCACAAATCTGTAAAATGTAGGTGACATGCTGTAACATTAACAAAAACATGATTCAACATAAAAACGGTCTTACATTTATTTGCTAATTATCCTTTGTTTTTGTTAACAATTCATCATTTGTTTTTGGATTTTGACATATGTCTATGAAACTATGGCAAGCAAGCAAGTTTATTTATATAGCACAATTCATACATAGAAGCAATTCAGTGTGCTTTACAAAGAAAAAATATGAAAATACAATAGCAAAAAAACAAATACTCAAATTAAAACATCATCATCATAATAAAACAGAATAAGAAAATAGAAATAGAATAAAAACGGGATAAAAACATAGCAAGCTATAAAAGCTGTAAGGCTAAACAGAGCGGTTAAGTTTAAGCACTCGGTCATAAGCGCGTCAGAAGTGTTTTTAACCTGGATTTAAAAATTGATACATTTGGGGCAGGTCTAAGATCTTCTGGTAGTTTATTCCAGTTGTGTGCAGCGTAACTGCTAAACGCTGCTTGGCCATGTTTAGTTTGGACTCTGGGCTCTACTAGCTGACCTGTGTTCATGGATCTAAGAGCCCTGCACGGTTTATATTCTTCAAACATATCAGAAATGTGTTCGGGGGCCTAAACCATTCAGTGATTTATAAACTAAAAGCACCACTTTAAAATCTATTCTGTAACTGACTGGAAGCCAGTGCAAAGATTTAAGAAACGGAGTGATGTGCTCTGTTCTTTTGGTCCTGGTTAACATTCTAGCAGCAGTATTCTGAATGAGCTGCAGCTGTTTTACAGTCTTTTTGGGGAGTCCAGTTAAGAGGCCATTACAGTAGTCAACCCTACTAGCATGGAGATAAAAGCATGGATGAGCTTCTCTCGGTCTTCTTGGGATACCAAGCCCTTGATTCTGGCTATAATTTATGATGATAGAATGCTGTTTTCGTGACCGATTTGACTGTTAAATGTGAGGTCTGACCTCACATTTAACATCTTGCAAATCGCTCAATCTCTGGCGAGCTGCAGCTGAGCCGAACCTAGCGTGCACACTGCCTGCTTGGGCAGGGCGTATCTTCCTAATCTATGCCAGTGACAACCAGTATAGGGGAAACATCCGTCTCTGCAAATATTAATAAGTATTTAGTATTTGCGTGACTCCACTACTAAAAACGTATTACGACGATGCCAAGTCAATGATTTGTCAATGTTAAAATTGCAATGTACTTAGTTTTACGTTATGCATGCATCACTCACCCGTGATCCCAACAATCTCTGAAACCTTCCATGCATCAATGTTTTAGAATTATATCTCTGTATGAAGCCAGAGAAGCATTATAAATAATGGGGAAATCGGACACCACAAATATAAGTTTCTCTCTTGTCAATGTTTTTTAGTTAGTGAGTTTTTAGCTAGCGAGTAGAAAAGAGAAGGGACTTAAGATGCAGAGAACATCTGCCATGCCATTGGTAGTCGCTGAACTCCCTCACTGCCCGCTCGCTGGAAATTAGCATAAAGTTGAACATTTCTCAACTCTCAACTGTCGCTGTTACTGGGAGATCTTGTCTCGGAGAGTAGCTCCACCCACTGACGCTGTGATTTGCTGGCTCTTGTTGGAAACGAATAAGAGAGTACCTCTTTGTAGTACTAGCGAGCGGACAGTATGCACGCAAGGTGAGCCTATCAGAACTCCAAGATTACGCACTTGGTTCCTGGTTTTTAGGGCCTGAGAATCCAACTCTTTACTGATACTAGTTTTTATTTGTATTGCCCATCACAATCTGTTTTATCTTGGATTAATTGTAGACAATTTTGGTTCATCCAGGTATTTATGCGCTCTATACAGTGTCACAGTGAGTCTTTTGGGCTGTTGTCATACGGTTCGAGAGACATATATATTTGAGTATCATCTGCATAGCTATGGTAGTTAATGTTGTTGTTCTGTAGAATTTGACCTAGAGGTAGCATATAGAGATTGAACAGAAGCGGTTCGAGAACTGATCCCTGGGCAACTCCGCATGTCATAGCCACCCTATCAGATTCATGATTACCAATGCTGACAAAGTAACTCCGCCCATCTAGATAAGATCTGAACCCATTAAGGACTGTCCCGGAGAGTCCTACCCAGTTTTCCAGACTATCTAGAAGTGTTCTATGGTCAACAGTGTCAAATGCTGCACTGTGGTCTAATAGAACCAGAACTGTTATTTTATCGGAATCAGTATTCAGCCGTATATCATTTAAAACTTTTATCAGGGCCGTTTCAGTACTGTGGTGAGGTCGGAAGGCTGACTGAAATTTGTCTAAGAGAACGCTTGAGTTCACAAAATTGCTGAGTTGATTGAGGACAACCTTCTCAATGATCTTGGCTATAAAAGGGAGATTTGATACAGGTCTATAGTTGTTCAATATAGATGCATCCAATGTCCTCTTTTCTAATAGGGGCTTAATGGCAGCTGTTTTTAGAGACATTGGGAAAATGCCTGATTGCAGAGAGCTATTAACTATTTGCTGTAGATCCATTGTTATAGAGTTAAAAATTGTTTTAAAAAAGTCTGATGGTAGTGTGTTGAGACAACATGTGGAAGCATTAAGATGTCGAACTGTTTCTTCAAGGGATTTTTGATCAATTGTATTAAATTGTGACATAATAACCAAGTTATGTCTTGGTGGTCGTAGTGATGGTACAGGGTCATTGTTAGACTATATGCATATATTTCTTGACAGTGACTTTTATCTGACAGTTGCTTTATCTATTTGTTACTCACTTTCTACTTACAAGTTTGCAAATGCAAATCACAATTCTTTGACCACGGTTTTGTCTCTCTTATTTCCTGTAATGGTATGTTTTATGAAACTATATCTAACAAATGGTTCTGCCTTGCTATTTCCCAACTTTGCATAGACATTGTGTATTCTGTCTATTGCTGTCTACTACTGGCATCACCATTATAACAAGTTACATTCTGAGGATGTGTAGACTGACTTGAAAAATGTGATTGTGATTCTGGTAGCATACAGTAACCTCTGATTTGTATTGATATACCTCCAGTTTAGGCACTAACCTTTGTAATTGTAATAGGGCTTCCCAAGTTAAGAAATACTATAACATTCCTGTGATCAACGGTTCCATCTCACTACCTACCCCTAACCTTAAGTGCACAGAAATTTCCTTGGATCGTAAACTGTCAAGTTGGCACTGATAATTGCCCTATGACAAGCTGTCAGATAGTGAGAAGGAAAACTGTAGCTTGTTTTCACCTGGGGGTGAGGAGGGGCAGCTTTTTTAGCTCTTTAGTGTTCACACCAACATGAGAGCATAAATACCTTTCATACTATACTGTTTAAGTAGACAGGGGCTTCTGACAATTTAAGGCGGCTTAGTTGGTTGACAGTAGTGCTGATGCTGACCACATTGCTTTTATCATGTGCAAAGTTTAGGGATTATTGCTCAACTAAAGTATTACAACAGAGAGCTGATTGTCCCACACTACTTTGAATGACAGTGTGATTGAAGACATTTTCCCGAAAGTGATTGCTTGGAAGTTTGTCTTAAAAATTTAATCTTATGTTTTTGTTTTTCTCAAACCATTCATGTGTTGAGAAAATGTTTGCATACAACATATGGTTATCAGGACTTCCAGGTAATTACTTTCTTTTAATCCTAAACCATAAATGACTGGAGTAGAAGGCGGAATTATGATACATTCCCCAAATTCGAATATTTTCCAGAAACCATGGTTGGATTTCCTGCTTATTCTCCCTTCCACAAAAAGCAGTCAAATAATACCAGCCTACTTCCTTGTCTAGGTAGATCACTTACCGATGCAGCCTGAAGATGACCATTAGGCCTACATTGTTTTTTCAAAAAGAAAAATCTTTCATTTATAACTGCACAGGATCTTTATTTTCATGAGAATGTAATTCAAAGTCAGCAAAAAAAAAGACCTCTGGCAAAATCATATGCAGGATATCAAGAATTTATGCAGTTCATATTTTAATTCAGCACAAACATCCGAAATGTCAAAGTCCTGTATGCTGTGTGCTAAATTTTTCAAAATTCAGATTCACTTGAAAACAAAATATTATTTTGTTTGTGTAATTTCTCTCACTTGTGGTAATGGGCTTACAAGTTGAAAATAGCCATTCAATCAGTTGGGCAAAGAGAACACAGAACACTACTCCAATAACCTGTGTTTAAAAAGCTCAAGGGGCCTAACACATTTGCCCCATAACTTCACCGTTTGCCAATCCAACAACCTTCCTCAATTCCCTTCTCACAACAACACTCATCTATCATGACAATGAAGTGTGGTTTCACTCAGAAGTTGTATTCAATTTAAAAAAGTCCCAAAAATCCATCTGAAAGGGCAAACACTCTCTAATGAATACAACCCAGGTTGAGGTTCCTATTGCCTCAACAACAGTACATCTCCCAGAAACCCTGGCCCATTCATCTTCCCATGCCTGACTCATCTGGCTTACGTCCCAAATGGAACCCTATGGGGGAAAAAACGACTATTCCCTATATAATGCACTACATTTTTGATTGGGCCCCGTTGTGTACTATGTAGGGAATAAGGTGAAACCCGCAGCAATTGAAGCCCACTGTAAGGTGACCCCAGTACAGGAAAGAATAAGATGAGCACAGCACTTACCTAACACCGTAGGCATCTGGCAGCCACGGTGCAGATACAAGATCTTTTTTGGAGCTAGATTGCTACAGCGGGAAAAATAGCCTATAGAAATACAAAATTATAATTTGGATTACAATGGACTATTTTTGTAAATATCAATACATTTCTCATAGGGCAAGTGTGGGGTTTTAAATTGTGAGTTACAAACTTTTTTAAACCTCAAATACGCTTGACGTTTTACATTTCCGGCAACTTGGAAAAAAAAACAAAAAATACTTGAAGGTGTGTAAGGCTAGGTGGGTGAGGAGAGATGGTTAATGATGAGGAGAGCTCACCAGAGAAGGTATACTTTCTGTAACAGGAGGAGGAGCATCTAACTCAAAGTAACGTTAGTTCGGTGTTGAGAGTCATCTAATGGGCCATTCATTACATTAAATCACGTCAATTGTAGTTTTTCAGAAATGAAAATATAATTAAGCCATGTAAAATCAATATAAAAGAGGAAACAGTGGGAAATTCCCTTCAACAGTGCTGTCATGAACACAGGATGACACTGGATTGTTAACCCCACTTACCAGCCTGGCTTCAGGCTTCAATTTGCCTCCTGGTAGAAAACAGTCGGTATCTCTCAGCTGTCATTGTATTAAACTAATATGAAGACAAATGTACTCTGGGTCTGTAGCTACCAAACAACCATTATTTTTAAGACATGAAAAAACGGAAATCTAGGACATCTTACAAGTGTTTTTTATTTGTGTCAGGTTACATAGGAAGTAAAGACAGCCTTTACATTTGAAGTAGAGTGGAAGTAACATTGTAAAATAATCTCAAATGTAGAAGCAAGTCAGCTATTACCCGAGTGAAGTAAGATTCCAGAATTGACTTGCATGCAAACAGCAAGAGTTCAGCCTAAACCATTCTTCTTTTTCAGTTGAAAACAGCTGTGAAACCAACCCCAAATAAATAGTGTTCTTTCAAGAGTATTTCTCAAACACTTCATTCACCCTTAGAGAAGACTTATTACTGGATGCATGGAAAGAGGAACTCTGAGTGCAACCCAATAATGTTTTATCTTCTCCCAAAGTGCCCACTTGTTCACCCACTCCCCTCAAGGGTTTTTGGGGTTATTTAAAGGGAACGACTGGTGTACAGAAACTCCATCAAATCAATGGCTTCCCCCGGCTAATGGTTTTCAAGGTGTGGTAAGTAGTGAATCCGTGTACACTTCAAAGAGACAGAGAAGTTGTTGGAAGCAACCCCATTTGCATGTGTCATTGTGTAACAGCGAAGTTTATTTAAAACAGTAGATCCTTGTTGTGACACGTCTGCACGTACGCACACACGCGAACAAAAATGCACTCTTTATTATGGATGTCATGTCGATTCATACAGGAATATATATTCACAGTATTTCTCAGTGTAGTTTATGCAGAAAAATGAATAATCAAATTGACTATAGCGTTCAGAAACAAGCACTACTTAAAAACCAGAGCCCAGGAGCCATATAAGAAAAAGGGTGTCGCTTTTCATTAGACAAAACATTTGGGATGAGCAACAAACATGCGTTTGTGTTTGTCTATAAAAGAATTTACATGCGTTCCCTGATCTGTACAACGTTGGGGTGACATCACACATGGTCCCCCGTTTCCTATAGTGCACCTTTTATGATGAGGGCCAATAAGAGTCTGGTCAAAAAGTAGTGCACTACATAGGGCGCCAGCTAGAACATACCCTTGAATCATTGACAAAGGCTAAATAAACATATCCACCCTAGCCTATACTATATAGCCAATATTTACTTTTCTATGGATAATTATGCTTCCTAAAGTGAACATAGAATTTGCCAAAGTTTCTGCTGCTATTGTCTTATACTGATATTATATTTATAGCGGTAAGAAAAAACATCTTATTTTGTTCACAAGGCTATTATTTTTGTGGCTGCTGTTGCTGTTGATTGTAGTCATTTATGTTTTGTTGGGGGCAAACTATAAAATCCAAACATGAAAATAAATTAATAAAAAACAAATAAATCCCATAAAACAAATTAATTAACAATCAAAAAATATTGGGTCAACAGACAAAAAAAACAAGTAGAGTAGAATCCAACTGATGAAAAACAAGGACCACTGTTTAAACAACTGACAGTTATTAACTACTGATCAGCTAATGCTGCAAAGCTTGAGGACAATTGCAAAAGCCACAGCTCCCATAATCTGTTTGGCATCTAATCTCGTCCACCAACAGGCTCTGTATTGAGCCACATCACCTCACGAGGGAACTAGAAGGTAAGCCTATGGCTGGATGGGACAAAACAGCCAGTGGTTTTTAATTGGCTGTTCTCTCAGGCCATCAAAAACTCTAAGAACCACTGCATTGTGAACACAGTTTGGAAACACTTAAGAGGCATGTCCTTAAATTAAAATATGACGTCTATATGCTCAGGTCAGAAACAACTGGGCCTCCCCCCAAAAATATGGTCTTTTTTTTTTTTTTACTCCCATACAACTGTCAGAGGCTTGCTCTCTCCAGTCTTGATTTTAACCATGCCCCTTTTTTCAATTTTTTCCATGTTTACTCTGAAGCACAATGTTATGAGGCTCTACAGCAGTGGTACTCAAACCTCATCAGGGGACCCCGAGATATTCCATGTATTCAAAAGCTAGCACACCAAAATAGACTTATCTAATAACTATTAAGCCATTGACTAGTTGATTCAGGTCAGTTGGCATTAAAACAATGTACTGACACCCCCAACTGTCCTGAATAGATTTTTTATGTTTGTCTAAGTTTGAAAAATAACTAAATATGGAGCGCTAAACCAAAATAATCTAGGGCTAAACCAGAAATACTTTTGATGACCAAAACTGTACCAAACACAAAAATGGTAACGCGGTCCAGCGGAGAGTACTTAGTTCCTTGGTTGGGGTGTGGTTGTGAAGCGTGTGGGAGTATCCTGGTTGTACCGGACAGACTCCTGTGCTCACCATCAAGACATTGGAGCGAAAAGACACAGCTACACTATGCGGAAGCACAGGAGACAAATCCCATATGAACTGACAGGAGCTGAAAGAAACATGGGTATAACCAATGTCCTCTTGTCTAACATCCCATAGTAACCCACGGATCTGTCTGTGAGGGTAGAGGCACTTCCAATAGCAGCCCACACACATAGATAAAAATAAATGCGCACACACGCAAATATACATACACTCACACACGGTCGAATCCTAACTTCCACTTCATCTCCCATGTACACGAATAAGTGAATTTTTTTTTCGGAAAGTGGAAGTTAGGACTGGCCCCCGATAGACAGAGGTAAACCCCCACCATTCAGCCAGAGTCCATGCTGAACAGTTCTATGCCAGTGGGGCTCCAGTGAAGGCCTACTCCAGAATTGAAGACCAGTGACCACACGTAGGGGATGAAGAAGTCCTCTGGCTGATCCTCCTCCACATACTTAAACTTCAGCTCCGGAAACTTCTGGAAAGAGAAACCGACAAACCAGAAAAATTGGTCTGGACATTTGGTATATAGAGGGGGTAGGCAAAACATACTGTATTGTTGATGGATTGGGTTGAACCCTGGATGCTGACTGTCTGAAAGCCGTAACGAGACAGTATACTGACAGTATGATAAAACAACTTTTACTGGTTTATAAAAGCAAATTAGGCATATCAGGGTTTTGTGTTATATTGCCAATATATCATAGGTAAGGACTGTACCGATGCACTCTACATTGTGCATAAGAACAGTCCTTAGCCATGGTATATCGGCAATATAAAATGCCCCATGTGCTAAGGCTAATACACATGTAGTCATGTAAGTGAATGACTGAAAACGGCATAAAAACAACATAAAAAAACAAGTCTGCTTTCTTTGGATAAAATGAGCTGATAGATTGAAAATGTACACAGAAAATAGTGTGTCTGTGCACTCATTGGAATTTGTGAAATATACGCTGATAGCAATAACATTATGACCACACACAGGTGAAGTGAATAAAGTTGAAGTGAATAAAGTAATCTCCTAACAAGGGCATATGGCAACGTCTGGGTAGATTTGATGGCAAGCGAGCAATCAGCTCTCGTAGTCAACATGTTGGATGCAGGAGAAATGGACAGGAGTCAAAACCTGAGCAACTTTGACAAAAGCCAAATTATTATGGCCAGACGACTGGGTCAGCGCATCTCTGAAACAGCAAGGCTTGTGGGGTGCTCCCGGTCAGCAGTGGTACCTACCGACAGTGGTCCAAGGAGGGACAAACCACAAACCGGCGGCAGGGTGTTGGGTGCCTAAGGCTCATCGATGCGCGAAGGCAACGAATGCTATCCCATCTGGTCCAAACCAACAGGTCAACTGTGGCACAAGTCATGAAAAATTTGAATGATGGTTACGGGAGGAATGTGTCACAACCCACAATGCATCACACTCTGCTGAGTATGGGGCTGTGTAGCTGCAGACAGACCAGTCATTGTGCCCATGATGACCCCTGCCCACTGTCGAAAGCGCCTGCAATGGGCACGCAAGCGCCGTAACTGGACCTTGAAATAGTAGAAGGTCGTCTGGTCTGATGAGTCCTGTTTGTGGACGTTCATGTACGTGTGCGCCATTTACCTGGGGAAGTGATGGCACCAGGATGCACTGTGAAAATACGACAAGCCGGTGGAGGGAGTAAGACACTCTGGATAAGGTTCTGCTGGGTCCTGGCATTCATGTGGACGTCAATTTCACAAGTGCCTCCTACCTAAATATCGTTGCAGACCAGGTATACCCCTTCATAGCAATGGTATCCAAATCCCCCAGATCTCAATCCGATTGAGCATCTGTGAGATGTGCTGGATGAAAATTCTGATCCACAGCGGCTCCACCTCGCAACTTAAAGGACCTGCTGCTAATGTATTGGTGCCAGATACCTCAGGACACCTTCAGGGGTTTTCCATGCCTCGGCAGGTCGGTGCTGTTTTGGCGGCACAGAGGACCAACAGCATGTTAGGCAGGTGGTCATAATATTTTGGTCCATCAGAGTATGTACGTAAAAATTATACTTGCTGTGGTTAGTTTCAGGAAGCATTAAGAGTTTCACTGTAGCGAAAGTTTAAAATGTTTTGTCCTACGAATGTCATTTTTTATTTTCATTTGATTTCCTATGTTTTTCCTGGCTGTTACTATGGTTTAGACGCAGCCTGAGACTACTATAGGATTGGACCCTGTGAGGATCTCTTTGTGACATAGCCCTTCCCTGGCTGCGGACAGCATTGGGTATAGTCACACACCCCCACACAGACACAAAATATCCATAAAACAGACACAAAATGTTTCCTTTGAGTATGCTGTTCTGTGTTAGTTCTGTGGGTCAACACACAGGTTATCTTAGTATTCCACCATTAAATAATATATTCATTCATGTGAATTGTTTAAATCTATGTACAGGCAGGTGGTCACAATTGTCTCTAATAAATAGTTTGAATTATTGTCTTTCTAGTTTCTTGCTTGTGTTCTTGGAAGCCTCCAGATTTACCTCCAAAAGGACCTGCATTTCAACAGTGGGCCGTCTTGGTAGTGCCTCTTTCAATCCCTGTGGATACGTTGGCCTTCTCTAGAAGATACCATGTCAGTAGGGATGGTATTAGGAAAGTGTTTGGTAATTATGAAAAAGGTATTTGTGACATGTAAGTTTATAAACTTGGTGTTTGTAATTATTGTCTGTCTTATTTAAAGGAGGAATATGAAATGTAATCATGTGTATTGGCTTGATTTAAGTATTGTAATTAATCATGGTATGTACTGATGGGAGGGGCTTCCCCTACAAAAGGAGCCTGTCTGTCAGTTCACTGAGTCTTTTTGTATGTTTTTATCACCTTGCAAATAAATACCATTGCAAAGAACATTTGCGGTTTTTGACATCAATTATTGGACTGGTGCAGTACAGCCTCCAGGTCATGTCTACCTGACACTGCTTCTTCACTTTTTATTTGCTGTGTTTTCCTGCTGTGTTGCTGTGTTGATTTCTTTTGGTAAGGGATGGGTGATTAGCAAATCCATTTTCTTTTTTTTGTAATTCCTGCTTACTGTGCTGTGTAATTTTAATAAATACACATTTAAAAAAATAATAGAAGTGCATGGTTACTGATTGCATTGGTTATAACATGTGGCCTAGAAATTTGTTGGTCTTTGTAAAGAAATAGAGGAATTCCCCATGCAAAGTGATCTTTGCTATACCAAGTAAACATTATTAAAATTATTGGATATTGTATTTTATAGACTGATATTTATAGTGTTTAGAAGCGGTGTCTTAAAACAACCTAACGTAATAGCTGGCCAACTAATAACATGGGTCAGTCTAGCTGACTTGCTAGTATTAATGAGAAATCACCTAGAGAGAAAGTCAGCCAGTTAGTGCGTCGAACTAACCAGATAAAACCCATCTGTTCCTGTCTGGTAGCTGAGGTACTTACAGGTACGTTGGGTAAAAGGAGTCACTCTCAAAAAATGACCTCTGACCTTTAAACAGGACTTGTTAACATTTGATTGACTCGCCAATTATCCTACCTGGGGACACTGGACATCCTAAACGACAGACAGACAATTTAAGACTCAGAGGAAGTGATGCGGCTGGAGTGTGAACCTGCCAGAACCGTTGGCCATCAGGCACAGTTCCCGATGATGTCAATCCAACATCTCAGGTGAGACGGGCTGCTCGTTACAAGCGACCTGAAGGGTCACTGGGGTTAGATGAGATTAGCTCTTAAATCACCAGAGGGCTCTGGCCATTTTCAACAGCCTGGCCTCTTCTTACTTGGCTACACACGACAAATCTAATCAAGAAGCGATATAGGTCTGGGACACTAGGTGGGTGCAATTCATCATCAGGTGGAATCAGAAAGCAGTTGCACACCCTCTAATTCACAATCTCTTCTCTACAACCGACAAGAGCCCAGCCACCATTCATTTCTTTTCATTCATTTTACGTTTTATTGACAGAAAGGAGATAGCGGGAAAGACATGGGAGAGAGCGTGTTACAATCGCAGTAGGCTGGAATCAAACCCATCTATTTTAATAAACCTTGTTTAACCACGTTAGTCGATTGAGAACCAATACTCATGTCTCATTTTCAAATACCACCTGGCCAAAGGCTCCTAACTGCACGATGGTACAGAACAACGTAAAAACTGTATAAAGAAATAAATACTAATGAGAAACCACGCAACATACAATAGACAAATTACACTAAATACAGGAGAATGAATATAAAATGCTACAGTGGTACATGGGCGCCTGGGGACAGCGGCCCCGCCTCTTTTGACCGACGACCCTGGCGCCCTCGCAAGCCCACTTGAGATGGCAGCAGGCAGGCCTGTGATAACCATCATCAATAATACACCACTGTCTCATTACATGTTACCTGAACGCCCTAATCACTCGTTCTTTTTCTCCTTAATGCTGCCGCCGGGGATGGGCTCGGCCCATTCACTGACTCCATTGTGTTCAATCAACCCGGTTGCATTGGGGATGGGCGGTATTGGTCGGCAGCCCGGGCCTAGCATATGGGCTACTGGTCCTGTGTGCTCACATGATACTCCGAGGTTTCGTCTGGCTGGCCGACACCAGAGACAACAAAGCGTTCAAAACAGCAGGCTAGCTGAGAAGCGAGGTCAGCCCTCTTAGCCTGCCTGGCCGGCGGTCAATGCAGCTCTGATAGAACTTTAGCCAGGACGCTGAAGGCATGTGCTAAACACTAAAAACGCCATATATTACAAATGATATTATTACAAAGAACCAGCTTCAGACTTATCAGGTGAAACACACCACAGAGCCCAATCCGGCCACTTCTGCATTGGCCCCAGTGTTTCCTGGGAAGCAGACACATACACAGACACACAAATGCACAGGCTGGGCCAGGATTGACTCATGGTTGGCCTGGCTCCAGCTCCCAAGCAGGCTACATACTTGACAAGGGCTCATGCCAGTCGGTCAGACCAGACCAGGGGGTGAATCCCAAATGGGCCCCTTATTTCCAACGGGCCCAGGTCAAAAGTCATGCCCTAGACAGGGAATAGAATGTCTCCACAGACATGAACGAGCCAACCCCCCCAGCCCTCGGCTCGCCCCAGAACGCGGGCTGGCTGACTGATTGAATACGCCTCTGTTCCTTCCGTAGCCCCGTTACAAGGCTTTAAAAGGTTAAGGCTTTTCAGCCCGTCGGGCAGACGGCATGGAATGCGGATAGGAGCAAAAACGAGCTAAATAACGCGCGGGAGCGGCATCTTCTCAGTCTCGGCTGTTTGTTCTGTGATCGGTACATATTGGGCCGACGCTGTGTTCTCGGGTGCCCTGGGCTCGGCTACTGCCCTGCCAGCAGGCCTCTGGGAGACCAGGGCATGGCGCGTTCTACATATGACAGGCTAGACGACTCTCAGCAACCCATGGGGTGAGTGGCAGGTTGAAACCAGTGCACTACATAGGGAACAGGGTGGTGTTTAGGAAGCCAGGCAGACAGAGCCTCTGGAATGTATTGTTTGGGCCAGCACTCCCTCGTTCTGTAGTGATAAGCTACAGACAGTTTGGCTCCTTGGGGGAGGACGGGAGGGGTAGTGAGAGGAGAGGACAGGGGAGAAAGGAGAGTTACAACACAGGACTGGCTGAGTTGGTATTGAAACGGGGAGTGGGGGGCTGCACAGTGGAGCGAAGGAGAAGAGAGAGTGTTTACTTAGAATTTCAGATTTTGTTGAAATCTCAAATTCTCAAGCACTATGGCAAATTTTCATTTACCGTAGTGCTTGAGAATTTGTGAACCCTTTTCTATATTTCTACATGAATATGACCTAAAATATCATCAAATTTACCCATGTCCTTAAAGTAGTTAAAGAGAACCCATTTAAACAAATGAGACAAAAATATTATACTTGGTCATTTATTAATTGAGGAAAATGATCCAATATTACATATCTGTGAGTGGCAAAAGTATGTGAACCTTTACTTTCAGAGTGACCCCTTGTGCAGCAACAACGGCAACTAAACATTTTCGGTAACTGTTGATCAGTCCTGCACATTGGCTTGGAGGAATTTTAGCCCAGTCCTCTGTACAGAACAGCTATAACTCTGGGATGTTAGTGCGTTTCCTCACATGAACGGCTCGCTTCAGGTCCTTCCACAACATTTCGATCAGATTAAGGTCAGGACTTTGACTTGGCCAAAAAACATTAACTTTATTCTTCTTTAACCATTCTTTGGTAGAACAACTTGTGTGCTTATGGTTGTTGTCTTGCAGCAAGACCCACGTTCTCTTGAGATACAGATCACGGTTAGATGTCCTGACATTTTCCTTTAGAATTTGCTGGTAGAATTCTGAATTCATTGTTCCGTCAATGATGCCAATCCTTCCTGGCCCTGATGCAGCAAAACAGGCCCAAACCATGACACTACCACCATCATATCTCACAGGAATAAGGTTCTTGTGCTGGAATGCAGTGTTTTCCTTTCGCCAAACATAACGCTTCTCATTTAAACCAAGAAGTTCTATTTTGGTCTCATCCGTCCACATAACATTTATCCAATGGTATACAATTGGACTGACTGTGGATTGGTGAAGTCCAAACTCTCTAGGGATGGTTTTGTAACCTTTTCCAACCTGATGAACATCAACAATTCTTTGAGATTCTCAGAAATCTCCTTTGTTTGTACCATGGTACACTTCCACAAACGTGTTGTAAAGATCAGACTGATACATTCCTGTTCCTTAAATAAAACAGGGGACCCACTCACACCAGATTGTCATCCCATTGATCGAAAACACCTGGCTCTAATTTCACCTACAAAGTAACTGCTTATCCTAAAGGTTCACATACTTTCGCCACTCAGAGACATGTAATATTGGATAATCTTTCTCAATAAATAAATGACCAAGACAAAATATTTTTGTCTCATTTGATTAATTGGGTTCTCTTTATCTACTTTTAGGACTTGTGTGAAAATCTGTTGATGTTTTAGGTCACATTTATGCAGAAATATAGAAAATTCTAAAGGGTTCAAACTTTCAAGCACCACTGCTGTTGATTCATAATTCCTTGTTATTTTCGTGCTCTGGCAATGTACACAAAATTTTCAATCGGTGAAAGTCCACCGTATCCAAAATGTCTACCTGCGTCTTGTTCTATGGTCCTCCAGTTCTTCTGAGCTAGAATATATCTGGTTTGGTTCATTTGTGTTATCAAACTACTGAAGGCATATTCAAGAAATACAAGGGAAAAACTGGACAGAGATTGTTAAGGCCAATGATTAAGTCCTTACAGGCTGACCATGTTCTTCTACATCCTGTATCCTATCAATACATGTGTAGAATAAGAGACTGACTAGATGGTCCTATTATTGTAGAAATGGTCAAAGGAACTTAGAATTAATCAAATTCTGACATCTAAATATGCATTTAGCTGCTGCCGAATGTACCTACCCCAAGCCACAGACCTAACGTTGACGAAATCGTTTTGATAACCAGACAGTCTGCGAAGACGGACGATCTGTTAGCTAGCCAGTCGAAACGTAGTTAAGGCTTCTCTAAGCCTTTCCAATTTCCCGGTGCTTGACCAGGTCATCTCAATTTAACATATAGCTGGGCACATCCCCCTATAAAGTGTTTCAAGAGAGCATTTAAAGGCTTATTGATAATTCCACAAAGCATTAATCACTAGCTCATGGATTTTCATTTGGAAGGTGAGGTTGTGTCCTAATAATCACCATATAGAGTATGTAGCGCACTACTTTTGAGTCCACCCCCCACAGCCCCTCTTCAGCATTGCCTTTAGTGAACTAAAGCTTGTACATTACTCTTCCACGTCCTTCCAGCACTGAGTTGGCTGACCGCTACTTCACCGAGTCAAGTGCACTTACCACTACTGGGTTGTGTGGTTTTCCCCACACTGAGCTATGTTAAGATGAACACACCAACTGAAAGTCTGAATTAGCGCGGCTGCTCAAAACGACTAAGATGCAAATGTAATACCATTTAAGACAATACCTAAATAAAGAAGTAGAATGAGTAAACAGACAGACAGGCAGCCAGAGACAGACTATAAAGTGATGAGTATCACTGTAAGGCCATTCAGATTGAGGTATAGTTGAGCGATGGGAGGATCGACCTAGATTGTCACCGCGCAGTGCCAGTATTGTGGCAGGACACATCAGTCAAAGCTGGCAGGGGACAACGACACCAAGGAAGAGATTAGACACACACCTAGAGCAGTCGATCAGACCACTTCCATAACATGCCCTGCATAGACAGACTTACTTACCAACATCGAAAAAAAAGAAGACCAAAAGTGACAGGTTTAACAATACACCTTTTTCTAAACAATTGTTTTAGGCGGTGGTTTTCCCAGAAAATTGAGCAGCATAATTTATGATTGTTTCTTTTTAGCTCATTTTGATGAAAGGCGCTTGTGACTTTGGACATGGCTAAAGGCGCTTGTGATTTTGGACATGGCTACTACAAGCCCTCACACTCTAAAGGAGTGTGAGGGCTTGTAGTAACTGTAAACAGCATAACATATTTCAAGCGAGGATTGAACAGGTACCTATGTTTAGTGAAGTAAGAGGCCTAAGAGTTTTGTCACGTATTGTTGCAAGATAAAAACCATGCTACTTTCACATATGTTATTATACACACTTGTGTTCAAGAGTTCGGGGTCACTAAGAAATTTCCTTATTACTCATTCCATACATGAAGTGAGTTTGTATAGGAAAAGAATAAGAAAGTCACCTGCAAGGTTAGAAATAATGATTTTTATTTGAAAAAAGAATCCTCCATTTTCATCAATTACAGTTTTGCAGACCTTCAGCATTCTAGTAGACAACTTGTTGAGGTAATCTGAAGAGATTTCATCCCATGTTTCCTGAAGCACCTCCCACAAGTTGGATTGGCTTGATGGGCACTTCTTACGTAACATACTGTCAAGCTGCTCCCACAACAGCTCAATAGGGTTGAGATCTGGTGACCGTGCTGGCCATTCCATTAAAGACAAGAATACCAGCTGACTGTTTCTTCCCTAAATAGTTCTTGCATAGTTTTGGAGCTGTACTTTAGGTCATTGTCCTGTTGTAGGAGGAAATTGGCTCCAACAAAGCGCTGTCCACAGGGTATGGTATGGCGTTGCAAAATGGAGTGATAGCCTTCCTTTTTCAAAATCCCTTTTACTGTGTACAAATCTCCCATTTTACCACCACCAAAGGACCCCCAAACCATCACATTGCCTCCACCATGCTTGACAGATTCTGTCAAGGACTCCTCTAGAATCTTTTGATTTGGTCTGCATCGCACAAATGTTCTTCTTTGTGATCCAAACACATCAAACTTAGATTCACTGTTCCATAACACCTTTTTCCAATCTTCTTCAGTCCAGTGTCTGTGTTCTTGTGGCCATCCTTATATTTTCTTTTTATTGGCCAGTCTGAGATACAGCTCTTTCTTTGGAGCTCTAAGTGACATTTCTAAGTGACCCCAAACTTATCAACGGCAGTGGATATATAGGCCCAAGGGGGTGTGGTATTTCCCCAAAATACCGCTGCTAAGAGCGGTTCTTAGAACCGTGATACTGGCAATATACCACAAACCCCAGAGGCAACAATTAGAGCAGCAAAAAGTAATGTGATGTCTATCAGCCAATCAGCATTCGGGATTCTAAGGACATTTTTTTATATTTACATCATGTGTATATAACATGACTGTTTTCTTTTTCACTGTTTTGGAGATAAAAATCTGGCAGTGACAAAACGCACACACTTGGACGCCTGTGTGCGTGCTGTGCATGTGGAACTGCACAAATACAAGCACCCCCGGATTTTGAGTAGGTGGTGGAACAGAGGGAATTATGCAGTCCATTATAAGATGCCAAAGTGCTGAGATGTGAAGGAGGAGGTAGCCGGTCACCAGGCAGAATATCCCTTATCTCTGATAGCTTGCTGGGTACAGTCGTTTCCCAGACAAATGGAACACATGATGAAACGCACAATTAAGGGCGTCTGGGAGCCGAAGATGGACGACGGGCCCCCGCGTACCGACGCCCCCGGATACATATTTCCTCCTTGTAATGTGGGGCTGGGGGATTGTGGGTAGGCGGCTTCTCGCACGGGGAGAGCAAGGTAACGAGGTGCTGCTGGCAGATTTATTTCTCTCCCGCATACGCATCCAAAGTGGCACGCTACACGGTATATAGTGCACTACATTTGACCAGCTGGTGAAAAGTAGTCCACCATATAAGGAATCAGGTTGGGGTTTGGACACGCGGAAGACAAAGTGTAGGAGCGGCCCCCGTCTTCTCAACATGCCATTACTCGCAGCGCCGTATTTGCCATTGCAGGGAACACGGCCGTGGTGGTAACAATAATGCTGATGAGCACCGCAGCTGACCTTCGTCTTGGTTCGTCTTCATCTCCAACTCCCACCACACCTAACTGGACCCAGTGGAACTCTGGACATCCCAGCCCAGCGCCAAGCCGTCGACAGCTACTCATCCCATCCTCCAAGGCCACATCAATATCCACCTTCGTTCTTACTTCCCTAGACGTGCCAGGCCGACAGCAGAGCACCCGTTCCGAGCCTGCCCCTTTCTGGCTTTGTTTCAGGAAAACACCATCCACACTCCGCTGTAAATAATCCACTGTCTGGCTGAGTAAATTGGACCAAATCATTAGTGTTTGCTGTATCCCGGAGGCAGTGGTCGAGCAGGGTTTCTGGCCTGTCTGCGTGTGCCTGTCTGGGTTTTTACCCGGAGGCGGTCTTTGAGCAAGGTTAGTGTGTGCACGTTAGCTACATACCTTGAGGCGGTCTTTGGGCAGAGCCTGTGCTCCCTTCATGATGACCTCCTGAACCCTCTCTACAGACAGGTCGGTCCCAGCTATCTCCAGACGCTGGCTGAAAAAACCTATCACCTGCGGGAGGATACAGGCAGACGTCATACGACAGACCGTTGCGTTAGCTAGAGGGACCTTTACGTTGAACATTTTTTCTTCTGTTTCGAGCGACTGTCAAAAAAGTTGAAGGATAAAATGTTTTGTGAGTGTTAGCAAAGTACACAGTTCACCCAATAAAAATAAATAAAATGTAAAAATTAAGTGGCCGCTGAGTAAAGCTCAAACAATGAAGACATGGCTGATTTCTTCCATTTTACCCCAAACGTTCGCATTTTAATTTCAGGTGTGTGTGCACAGGCCCCATTAGCTTGAGGGGCCTTTGAGTTAAACCTCACAAACCCATTTCTTTTTGTGAGAGACCTTTACTTTTACCTATATCTTATAATGGCTTTAGGTGAAGATGTCAATCACTTTAACGTCTCATCTTCACATGACTAAAAGCAATCTAGCCTAGTCTGACATGCTTCATTTTTCCCCAGAGATTGTCGCATTCGCAACACATATTCCCTTGGATATTGATGTAGTAAAATGAAGAAATACAAGGCCAATTGTTAGACAGCGGGCGTGTTTAGCAATTTCAACCCCTCAGGCGTAGTCTGACAGGCGACAAACAGCTGATAAAGGTATCTTAGCAACATGGGCTACAGCATGAAGGCATTCAAGGGATTCTGGATGAGAATCTACACTGGATTTGGTTCTTGGTTATAATTCCACGGGTAGTGGAGGGAAGAAAGACGGAAGGAGGGAGGGAAAGAGAGATATGGACAGAAAAATGGAAAGAGGACAGAAAAAGAGAAAAAGAGAAAGGAGGAGGCGGCATACAGCCTAGTGCTTTGAGCGCGGACCAGTAATCGAACCTCGATGGTTTCGAATTCCAGAGATAACACGTTAACAGATCAATCTTTGCGCTCTTGAGCAAGGCACTTAACCCTACTTACTTGTCAGTAGCGCTGGTGAGGGTGCCTGCGAAATGACTAAAATGCCAAACGTCAAAGGAGAGGAAAGGTAGCTAGGTAAGACATGAGAAAATTTAAGCCTTCGCTTTCTACACTCCCAACACCATACGAGCAGAGCAACGACTGATGTCTTCATTCAAGGATGTCCTCTGAAGGATTTCCCATATGGGATTAATTTAGGGAACAGGACCTAAATTAATTGAGAGAAGTAGAGAAGTAGTTGAGACTGACGTGCTAGCTGTTTTTGTTTTCCAAATGACACCCCATTTCTGTCATAGCACACTACTTTTGACCAGGCTTTTTTGAGAACTAGGGCGTAGCGATCAGAGTGGCAATCTGGGATTCATCTCCTAAAACACGGTTTCCAGAAGCTTGGTTGGAAATGAAAGTTAGAGTTGGCTCTCAACAACAGCACGTTCTTAGAATCGGTGTCTCCTGAAGGAGTCAATGTTTTGCCTTTTTATGGCATGGTTTTTTGGCAATTGTGTAGGAATAAAATAAATTGTTCTTTCAAAAAGCAGAATTTATTCATTCAAGTGCGGAACGAAAATAAGTTAAGAGTCAATCTACATCTTCCATGTTGAGAATAATTATTTTACTGCATAGAATAAGACTTATGTCATTGATCAATACTTGAATGGAGTTGAAGTCCACTGGCTTCTTCGAAGCTGACACTGGGCACCCATAAAGCTCGGCTGGTAGAAGCCTGGCGCTCACAATGCCAGTGTTGTGAGTTTGATTCCCACAAGGGGAAAAAAGTACTAAAATGTATGCACATACTAAGTCGCTGTGGATAATATCATCTGTATCTTCTGAATAGTTATTGGACACTCAGATCAAAACCTTTTTCTGTATCTGTATCTCTGCAACAGTAGCAGAGACGCAAAACTCTTTCCATGATTTAACATAAATCCAAAATCTTTCGAACACTATAGAGCAAATCTATTCTAATGCGCAGAGGTTTTCCTGATTCCGTGGTTCATGTCTGAACCTGTATGTGTGTAAAGCTACACCGGTGGGCAACAAAAATCCATGCAAGGACAGTAAGGCAAGAAATATAATGTAAGCCATCCCTATGCTAGGCTATTTTTGGCCTAGCATTAGCTTGAAAGTCACATTTAGATTTATGGTTAGAATTGGGGTCTGATTTAGGAGGTCATTTTTTTTTATCTGGATAGAGTACAGCAAAACTAGAGACTGCAAAACTAGAGACTGCAAAAGATGCAAGGAAATTCTTGTATCAGGAGCAGCAATCTCTACATTCAAGACACAAGGATTGGTGTTAATGTTAGGAAAAATTGGATTTTGAATGGGAATACATGTTTTAGATGCATGTGTGTACGCATTGGTATGTGTCTCTGGGCCTCACCGTGTCCAGGTTCTGCATGATGTCCTGGAAGGAGGGGTGCGTCCTGAACTGTTCAAAGAGTTCTCTCTTGTACAGCAGGGCATATACCAGGTTAGGGTTGTGGTGTAACGAGTTGGAGAGACATGAGTTGATGATCTCCAACATCATCCGGATCACCTCCTCGATCACATTCAGGTCCTGGGCCTGGGGCACAGACAAGGAAAGGGATTAGCATCATCATGTTGACGTCTAAATGACGGTGATCCAACAGTTGTTATTTAATGTGTAGTCTGATAATGTTAGTAGCCAGAGTTTCAATGTCAGTAACGTCTTTGAAACAAATCGAATTGACTGAGACAAAAAGAGACAAAGAGAGACAAACAAGAAAACAGACAGAGACATATTGCAACAAAGAGATGAAGAAAAAAAAAGTGAGAAAGCGACTAAAATATAGGGCAAATACAGAGACAAACTATTTCAGATGATTCAGTAGCTTCCTGGGGGTCCATAAAATATCAAATGCATTACAGCCTACTAAACTTTTAGAAACCAGACAATGTAACATGCATTATTTTACATTCAATTAAAATATCTTCAATAGAAAAATCTAATATAAGAGAAATAATGTTTATCGGCACAACAGAAAGAAAAAACACAAATATTAATAACTTCTTATATAATAAGTAGTGAGGGAAAAAATTATTTGATCCCCTGCTGATTTTGTATGTTTGCCCACTGACGAAGAAATGATCAGTCTATAATTTTAATGGTAGGTTTATTTGAAGTGAGAGACAGAACAACAACTAAAAAATCCAGAAAAACGCATGTCAAAAATGTTATAAATTGATTTTCATTTTAATGAGTGAAATAAGTATTTGACCCCCTCTCAATCAGAAAGATTTCTGGCTCCCAGGTGTCTTTTATACAGGTAACGAGCTGAGATTAGGAGCACACTCTGCTGTATAAAAGACACCTGTCCACCGAAGCAGATTCCAAACTCTCCACCATGGCCAAGACCAAAGAGCTGTCCAAGGATGTCAGGGACAAGATTGTAGACCTACACAAGGCTGGAATGGGCTGCAAGACCATCGCCAAGCAGCTTGGTGAGAAGGTGAGAAAAGTTGGTGCGATTATTCGCAAATGGAAGAACCACAAAAGAACTGTCAATCTCCCTCGGTCTGGGGCTCCATGCAAGATCTCACCTTGTGGAGTCGCAATGATCATGAGAACAGTGAGGAATCAGCCCAGAACTACACGGGAGGATCTTGTCAATGATCTCAAGGCAGCTGGGACCATAGTCACCAAGAAAACAATTGGTAACACACGACGCCGTGAAGGACTGAAATCCTGCAGTGCCCGCAAGGTCCCCCTGCTCAAGAAAGCACATGTACAGGCCCGTCTGAAGTTTGCCAATGAACATGTGAATCATTCAGAGGAGAACTGGGTGAAAGTGTTGTGGTCAGATGAGACCGAAATGGAGCTCTTTGGCATCAACTCAACTCGCCGTGTTTGGAGGAGGAATGCTGCCTATGACCCCAAGAACACCATCCCCACCGTCAAACATGGAGGTGGAAACATTGTGCTTTGGGGGTGTTTTTCTGCTAAGGGGACAGGACAACTTCACCGCATCAAAGGGAAGATGGACGGGGCAATGTACCGTCAAATCTTGGGTGAGAACATCCTTCCCTCAGCCAGGGCATTGAAAATGGGTCGTGGATGGGTATTCCAGCATGACAATGACCCAAAACACACGGCCAGGGCAACAAAGGAGTGGCTCAAGAAGAAGCACATTAAGGTCCTGGAGTGGCCTAGCCAGTCTCCAGACCTTAATCCCATAGAAAGTCTGTAGAGGGAGCTGAAGGTTCGAGTTGCCAAACGTCAGCCTTGAAACCTTAATGACTTGGAGAAGATCTGCAAAAAGGAGTGGGACAAAAACCCTCCTGAGATGTGTGCAAACCTGGTGGCCAACTACAAGAAACATCTGACCTCTGTGATTGCCAACAAGGGTTTTGCCACTAAGTACTAAGTCATGTTTTGCAGAGGGGTTGAATACTTATTTCACTCATTAAAAAGCAAATCAATTTATAAAATTTTGGACATGCGTTTTTCTTCATTTTCTCTCACTGTTCAAATAAACCTACCATTAAAATTATAGACTGATAATTTCTTTGTCAATGGGCAAACGTACAAAATCAGCAGGGGATCAAATACTTTTTTCCCCGATCAGCCATAACATTATGACCTTACCACCTGCCAAATATTGTGTAGGTCCCCTTTTGCCGCCAAAACAGCCCTGACCCATCGAGGCATGGACTCCACTAGACCTCTGAAGGTGTGCTGTGGTATCTAGCACCAAGTCGTTAGCAGCAGATCCTTTAAGTCCTGTATGTTGCGACGTGGGGCCTCCATGGATCGGACCTGTTTGTCCAGCACATCCCACAGATGCTCGATTGGATTTAGATCTGGGGAATTTGGAGGCCAAGTCAACAACTTGAACTCGTTGTATTCCTCAAACCATTCCTGAAACATTTTTGCTTTGTGGCAGGGCGCATTATCCTGCATAAAGAGGCCAATGCCATCAGGGAATACCGTTGCCATGAAAGGGTGCACATTGTCTGCAACAATGTGCACCCTTATTAGGTAGGTGGTACTTTGCAGTGGCTTGCCTCCTTCCCATAGTGATTCCTGGTGCCGTGTGTTCTCCAGGTAAGCTACGCACACGCACCCGGCCATCCATGTGATGTAAAAGGAAACATGATTCCTCAGACCAGGCCACCTTCTTCCATTGCTCCGTGGTCCAGTTCTGATGCTCACGTGCCCATTGTAGGCACTTTTGGCAGTGGACAGGGGTCAGCATGGGCTGACCTGATCTGTGGCTACGCAGCCCCATACGCAACAAACTGCGATGCACTATGTGTTCTGACACCTTTCTATCAGTACCAGCATGAACTTTTTCAGCAATTTGAGCTACAGTAGCTCATCTGTTGGATCTGACCACATGGGCCAGCCTTCGCTCCCCACATGCATCAATGAGCCTTGGTCGCCCATGACCCTGTTGCAGGTTCAACGCTTTTCCTTCCTTGGACCACTTTTGATAGGTACTGACCACTGCAGACTGGGAACACCCCACAAGGGCTGCAGTTTTGGAGATCCTCTGACCCAGTTGTCTAGCCATCACAATATGGCCTTTTCAAAGTCGCTCAGATCCTTAAACTTGTCCATTTTTCCTGCTTCTAACACATCAACTTTGAGGACAGAATGTTCACTTGCTGCCAAATATATCCCACCCACTGACAGGTGCCATGATAACAAGATTATCAGTGTTATTCACTTCACCTGTCAATGGTCATAATGTTATGGCTGATCGGTGTGTGTGTGTGTGTGTGTGTGTGTGTGTGTACATACATACACACACACAGTTGTGCACAAAAGTTTGCATACCCTTGGAGAATTGGTAATATATGTACCATTTGTAAAGAATACATGAGTGAGCAGGTAAAACATCTTATGGGATTCGCATTCAACTGTGGGTCACAACAGAATTACACGATCATAAAACAAAACATCGCAACAAAGAAAAAAATGAACTGACCCCTGTTCAAAAGTCTGCGTACCCTTAGTTCTTAATACTGTGTAATGCCCCCTTTAGCATCAATGACAGCGTGCAGTCTTTTGTAATAGTTGTCTATGAGGCCCTGAATTCTTGCAGGTGGTATAGCTGCCCATTTGTCTTGGCAAAATGCCTCCAGGTCATGCAAAGTCTTTGGTCGTCTTGCATGAACCGCATGTTTGAGATCTCCCCAGAGTGGCTCGATGATATTAAGGTCAGGAGAACTTTCACACTCCAGAACTTTCACATTTTTCTGCTGTAACCACTGGAGGGTCATCTTGGCCTTGTGCTTAGGGCCATTGTCATGCTAGAAAGTCCAACAGCGTCCCATGCGCAGCTTTCGTGCAGAAGAATGCAAATTGTCTGCCAGTATTTTCTGATATCATGCTGCATTCATCTTGCCATCAATTTTCACATGATTCCCCGTGCCTTTAGAGCTCACACACCCCCAAAACATCAGTGAGCCACCACCATGCTTCACAGTGGGGATGGTATTCTGTTCACCATAGGCCTTGTTTACACCTCTCCAAACATAACGCTCACAGTTGTGACAATAAAGCTCTATTTTGGTCTCGTCACTCCAAATTACAGTGTGCCAGAAGCAGTGAGGCGTGTCAAGGTGTTGTCGGGCATATTGTAACCAGGCTTTTTTGTGGCATTGGTGCAGTAAAGGCTTCCTTCTGGCAACTCAACCATGCAGCTCATTTTTGTTCAAGTATCGTCGTATTGTGCTCCTTGAAACATTCACACCGTCTTTTTCCAGAGCAGCCTGTATTTCTCCTGAGGTTACCTGTGGGTTTTTCTTTGTATCCCGAACAATTCTTCAGGCAGTTTTGGCTGAAATGTTTCTTGGTCTACCTGACCTTGGCTTGATATCAAGAGATCCCCGAATTTTCCACTTCCTAATAAGTGATTGAACAGTACTGACTGGCATTTGCAAGGCTTTGGATATCTTTTTATATCCTTTTCCATCTTTATAAATTTCCATTACCTTGTTACACAGGTCTTTTGACAGTTCTTTTCTGCTCCCCATGGCTCAGTATCTAGCCTGCTCAGTGCATCCACGTCAGAGCTAACAAACTCATTGACTATTTATACACAGACACTAATTGCAATTTAAAAAGCCACAGGTGGGAAATTCACCTTTAATTGCCATTTTCACCTGTGTGTGTCACCTTGTGTGTCTGTAACAAGGTCAAACATTTCAAGGGTATGTAAACTTTTGATCAGGGCCATTTGGGTGATTTCTGTTATCATTACGATTTAAAAAGACTATGTGCCAAACAACTATGTGATAATAAATGGCTTCATATGATTACTATCCTTAAATAAAATATTTTTTTGCATGATCAGTCATATTTTCAAAATCAATGCCAAAATTTCACAATTTCAATTGCAAACGTATGAGCACAACTGTACACACACACACACACACACACACACACACACACACACACACACACAC